>JAKSZP010016104.1:0-98563 GCA_022478985.1 Massospora cicadina | reverse complement strand
CATCATTTTAATCTATTTGAAGTGGACAGCCTGGGGACAATACTGCACCAATTAATGGAAAATGATTGAATAGGAAAGGAGGTTAAAGTCTGGAAAACCTCCATGTGTAGCGTATGATAGACAAGAACTTCATGGACCGCCTTTGCTATTTGCTATCTCGGTTCAGGGCATTGGTGCGTAACGCCAACAAAGTCATAATAGTCCCCTACCCAGTGTTCCTATACCAGAATCAAACTCAGGAAGGCAGTGGTAGAGGTCCTTATTCTTACCACTGGGGTATCCTCCCCTGATTGATAACCATCATATCATCATGGTTTTTAACTTAATACTGAGGTTTCTTGACTAATCAAACTATGATTTACTTAAAAAATTACAACTGGTTGGGTTGCATAATTACTTCTGTAAAGTTTATCTTCATAAGCAGCATCATTATAAAACACAATTTCATTCACTTGAGAGGTTTGAGGTTTGAGGTGAGCTAACTCAATGCCTACTTTCATAATTTTTTACTCATTTCTTTTTGTGGTAAGTAGATAGCATAAGAAGATTCCCTTGATTGTTATAAAGCCAGCCTTGAATGATTGAGAGTTCCAATTGGCAGCCTCATAAACAATAATAACCTTCTCGTGGGTCAAGAAGTGCTTAGCCTTCATATCTTGTTATTGTGATTAGCTTTAAAGTTCTCAAGCATAAAATATTTTTTTGGGACTATTTCAATTGTTACTTTCAGTAATGAGTGGCTTATTAATAGTTTTTAAGGCATTACAGCACTTTAAATCAAATGCATATCATCAAATTTTATTTTTCCTATCATATCAAATGGCTTTACTGACAGCCTATCTGAAATTTACTCATTGATTTCCTTGGTGTATTGGCAAGCACACTTTCAGCTGGTGGTACTTGTCTTAATTGGAAAAAGCTTGATTTAATTTTTGTGTGTGGCAAAGTTGTAGTAAACTGTAACTACTAAATTACTGAACGTCCATGACCTCATAGATAGTGGATTGGTTTTTAACAGTGAATGGAAGGGCTGCTTCAAAATTTATAGAAGTAGATTGCTTTAAGAATATTTTGTTTTGCTCAGTAGCGGATATTTCTTTTCCATGCACAGCGTTAAACTTAGGGGTTGCTGGGTTGGGGAAGCTCCACCATAAATCAAGCACTTGTTATTTTTTGGGTGTACTTGTTACACTGTTGGAATGAGAGGTTTTATGCTTAGAACTTTTGTCCATTGGTGATAGAAATTTTTATAATTTGCAACTTGAATTATATGGCAGAGATCACTAGTTCTAGTTGAGAACTATACCTGAAGACAGGGATAAATGGTATGATCAGCCTATAAAGCTGCAGTTCTTGAAAGTATTTTTATTTATTATTCAAAGAGATAATACCTAGAGTGTTTGACCTTAGCTTTTAGATAAAAATGATTGAATTAATACAAAAAAAGAAATTTTTTCTTAGTTTAGGAAAGCGTTATAGAACTTAAAAAGTAGGATTGAGTTATTAACTATATATTAGAACTGATAAACTAGCATTTTAACTAGAATTGATTAATTTTATAAAATTCTTAGGGGTGCAACATTTAAGAGTTCCTTAAGTAAGCTGTGTATAATGATCTAAGAGTTCCTTAAGTAAGCTGTGTATAATGATCTGGCTTCTTTACTCAGATTCAGAGAAGAATGTGAAAAATCTTTAAATCATATGTAGGCCTCCTTAATTACCAAAGATAAGCTCTTTGTCTTCTCTATTAAATTTAAGATATAAGACTCTCTGGCCCATTGTACTTCACCACACCCTTTCTGGAAGCAGAAGTCTATGAATTAAAATAATGAGGGCACTTCTAAGTATCCATAGTTAGAAAGATGCCATCATAAAACAATGGTTTTTGATGCTTTTTATATAACCTTATGTGAAATGTGCACAGCAGACAATTAATTCTAACACTAATTGTCAGGTAAATCCTGACATTAGTGGAATTCCTAAGATTATAGATATTGGGGGTGGAAGGTAAGTCAGTAAGGGCATATGGCTACCAACCTGAAGGTTGTGGGTTTGATTCCCACCCTTCACACATTGATCAGGGTGCCAGCCAAAGGAAGCTATTGGCGGTTAGTAGGTCTAATAACATAAAAACTTTACCCATGACGTAACTAGAAAAATTTGAGTCCTGATCCAGAGGTGGAAAAACTTTCTTCGATGGAGTTGACCCTGTTCAAAGTTTCATGTCATTTATTTCTTTTGGTAATGGCTGTCCCCTGGTTGGCTTGCCTTGGTTGAATAAAAAAAGTTTATAGATTTTGTCAGTCAGATCAATATGATATGTGATGAAGTTAGATCGAATAAATGCATATCAAATTAATGATTTTAGTGAAAATATTCGATTAATCATTTAAATTACTTTATTTGCAATAGTATTCAGTCAATTAATCTCACCAAAACAAATTTATGATGAGACTGAGACGATTCCCACTGCCTTTCAAAATCACATGCAAGTTGCAATCCCATAAGCTCCAGAGAAGAATAGTGCACTGTTTAAAATCAATTAAGCTTATGTAAGTCCAGGAAGTTGGCTGGTATATAAAACCAAGGCATTCATTTGGTTAATTTTTGCGGTCAATAAAAGTATAATTATAATGCAAACACAATTAAGATTATTTACTAAAGTGTTATCATTACCAATCTACCACCCCAGCCTACAAGAAACGCCCTTCTAACTTTCTCCTTTTAAAGCCATGTCTTTAAGCAACTCCCATACCAGCTTACCCACCATTCCTTATACCTGGACACCTCTAGTGTCCTTGTCATACTGGGCTAAACCCCTTGGTTATGCTAACTCATGGTTAGCTACCCCCAACCAGGTCAGTAGTACACCAGTCCCTGACACTAATGCATCTTTGTTTTATCTTTTAAACCAAGGCAAGATCAGGGGACAGACAATACCAAAACTGAAACTCCAAAATTAAACCATCTAAATGAGGAAAGGTGAATTGACCGCCTTTTCAGCAGAGACACAAAACAAAACAAGAAAATTACCTACCAGGTGTCATAGCAGCGAGCCGCTTATCCCATCATGGTGGAGGGGGAGGGGGGGTCAGGCGGATCATCATCAGGCTTAGCATTGTAGAGGCAGATCAAAGCTGAGAGTAAGGAGGTTGGGCATCCGCGGGATGAGGGTCAAAGTGGAGTAGATAGTTGTTTAGATCAACAATTTTTGCTTGGATTAAAGCTTTTTTGAGTTTGGCAGCGTGGTGTCCAGCCTAGTTGCAGGCATTAAAAAGCTGTTTTAACCTCGCAGTATTTGCTCTTGTGGTGCATGTGGATGGGGAATATTCTGCCAGTTCAGCAACATGCTTGACAGTGGTGGTGGCAGTTTCATATAGTTGTTGGATTTACTGTTTTGCAGTAGGAGGAAAAGCAGAGGGGAATGAGGTGAGGTGCAGCCCTTTTTAAATTCCGTGACAGATCTTGCACACAGTATATGAAAGTGGGGTTTATCAGGTGCAGCCACCATGAATGCAGCAAGGTTGTGTTCACTTTGGAAAAAAGTTTGGGTTTGGGGACATATATTGGTTGGTCAGGGCTGGGGTATCAAAGTCTGAATTCAGATAAGGTGTTAAATCAAATTGGATAACTCAGTGGTGGGACAATTTCCCCAGATTTGATCACTTCCTCCAATAATTTCCAGGGATTTTGGTTAATTTGGGAAGATATGTGGGTAGGTGATTTTGGTTTGGTAGGTTTTGGGGTGGGTGATTTTATGGATTGAACAGTGGTTTAATCCTGCGCCCAATTGGTTGGCATGGGTGTGCATTGGCCATATTGGATTTGAGGTGCTAGATTTTGCTTCTGATTTGAGTGCATGGCCTGTGGGGGTGGGGGAAGCCATAATCTTCACTTGAATGCTGTTGGTGTGGCCTCTTGGGTGGTGTTAGCCATGGTTGCAGGGTGTGAATTATAATGACATACCTTTTTGGTATGGTCCAATTCATAGCAGAGGGGGCAAATTGTGTGACTGTCAGTGCGAGCCCAAAAGAAATGGTTGGGTGCAGATGGGATATAGGCACATGGTGGGATGTTCTAGGACATGTTCAGCTGGGGGGGTAATGGTGGCCATTGATCGAGGTGCTGAGAGGCATTCAGTACCACTTGGAACAGTAAATCGGAGGATAGAGTAATTGCCATATTTAGACAGCCCTGACATCAACTCCTCATAGGATGTTTGAGGGGGAAGGTGTGAGGGGATGTTCACAAAGGCTACCACAAGTGTGGTATCATCTGGGAGGCGTGTTTGGTTGGTGGTAATGGGGCATTTTTATAAAGAATTGTGTAGCTGCTGCAGCAGCTCATCCTCTTTGGTGAGGAATCCAATATTGTTTAGCCTTTGTATGGGCGGAAGTTGATAAACCCTGCGGGGCAAAGGTGGTCCTTGCCAGCTCAATTATCGCTTTGTTGGCATATGGGAAGAGACATCCATACTTGATGCAGAGGCAAAAGTGAATATTAGATCAGGGTAGGGCTAGGGGTGGGGTTGGGTTGGGTAGACTCATGCAAGGTGCAGTGCTAGGTCCCTTGGATGAATATAGCGGCTGGATGTATTTGGTGGACTGGACAAGCCAGTCCACACACGTTTGCCTACTGGGTGGTAAACGCTAGTGGGTGGTGCACTGCTTCCCCACACTGGGGCAGAAGGTGTTGGATCCAGGGGCATAAATTTGTAGATTGGTGTGGTTAGGCAGTGGTGAAAATTGAATTGTTTTTCTAAAATAACTCAAAATCAATGTTGAGCAGAAAGAAAAGGTTGCAAATGTATCTTTGTATAGAATAAAAAACATTATTAAATAAACTATAAAAGATTACTCAGAGATTTTATAAGTGGTTTAATATACTATATTTACTTCCTTCAAAGTTTAATAGTTATGCCATTCAAAAAAAGAAAGTTTTGATTATGTAATCTAATATGTACTTTTGAAGTTGTAATTTATAATATGAACAACTTTTTATAATTTTAAGAGATCATTTGTTCCAGAAGAAAATCTGATAGCTCATACTTTTCTCTCTCGTTGAAATCACTATTGCAACTTATTCAATTCAAGTATGATTCTAGTTTGAAATCTCACAGAGGGGATTAGTTTGCGCCCATGTCAGGGAGCAGTTGGGCAAGTAAGGTAAGAGGAGCAGGTGGAAGGCCCGCGGACTCAAATGTTTGAAAATGCCCCGGAGAAACTGGCAGAATAGAAAAAAATAAAAAACTGGCGGTCACTATTTCCCCAGAAATCCTCACTTGGCAAGCGCGATGCAACCAGTACATCAACATGCCACACTCCCAACCACTCTCATCAGTGGAATACGGAGTCTATGTGTTTCTGGACATCCAACAAACAGCTTTATAGAAAATTTTATGGGGATGTGCACACTTTTTTCCTGACTGCAGTGTACATCACACCTCACTCCATGTCACATGGTTGGCTGGACCTCAGTTTCGAAAACAAGGAGGCAGCAGATGAAGCTGCTGCAGTGCATATAGTGATTGACCACCCCAAAGGCAATGGGTTGTCAAAAACAAATGCACCAGATGGACAAAATCCAACCAAAATTTCCTCACGTTTGACTTTTTGCCTACTATGGTCAAATGTGCCATTTTGGAGTAGCACCTGAAAGATGGTCTCACCATATATGGAAAAATACAATCTTTTGAGATGCAACGCTTTATGCTGATGCCACACCTGTGCACTGGCAAAGCCATCGCAGTTCTGACCCCAACTGAGGAGATTGCGAAAGACCTAACCCAGATCCCGCACTCCACATATCAATATTGAAGGGCATACCACCCACACTTTACGGGTAACTGTGGACAGCGCGCCCCCCATCTGCACCCACTGTGACGCGTTTGGCCATAAGGCACATGCATGCCCCACCAAGGAGGGCATCACATTCCAAGAGCACCCCTCAACAGCCATGGCCTTCGGAGAGGCGCACTATGAACCAACTGCAAGCATTAAAGAGGTTTTCTCATGGGGAGCACAAGGCTGCTACCTACTGGTAAAACCTATCTCCCCTCAAGAGCGGAAGAAGGCAAAACAGGCCCACAAGGCCACGGCCAAGGAAGCGGCCAAAGTCACCTCTGCTATCACACACTCCCAGCGCCAGGAGGACATTAAAAACATTCGTGGCAGAAGCAACTTGGGAATCCATCAACCAATCAGATTGGGAAGCCCATGCCAATTGGGCCAACCATTCTGAGGATCTGATGGGTGACTCGATCTCACCTGACCTTTGCAACCAAGCTCTGGTTGAAACCAACTTGGTTTCCAACCTACCTGAAAATTTTTTTTCAACCCAAATGTTGGTGCACCAAACTCATCCGCACCACAATAAATTTGCTCAACGTCAGGGAAACAAAAGTGAAGGCAAAAGCCAACGTGAACCTATCTGCTAAAATTAACAAAACCACTAGTAGCGTTGCTGCAAGCACCTGCGCTGCTGTGAAGGCCCATGGGGATCTAGAGGAGGCTAGTGGGCCCAGGTGCCCACCCCCTCACACCTAAGGTGCGATGGGGGAAACCTTCACTTTAGGGACATTGAATATCGCCAGACTCAAGGCCTCGCCATCCTAGGCTAGAAAACTGAGTTTTTTTACAAAAATTACCTGTGGATATCCTGGCCATCCAGGAGTCCCACTGTCCACGAGGTTCCAAGGATGCTTGGAAAACCATGCTCAAATCCCTATTCTTTTGGTCAGAGCACTGTGGGGTGCTAGTTTGGAAAAACAATTTTTTTTATTTTAACATCAGAATCCTTCCTCAATGGCTGAGTCCTCATTGTCACTTTCTCGTGGGCTGACGCAGCGCATGCTATCATCAACATCTATGCCCCAACCTGTGCGCGAGAGCATCAGAAATTTTTCTTGTCAGTCAAATCCCTCCCATTACCCCCAGACCCTTTTGTAGTCAGCGACATGAACTGTTAGCTAAACACACCCATGGACCATTGGCCTTCCTCCTCCCATGCCCCCAGGGTCACGTAGAACTTCGCGTTCTAAAGGCCACCCTTGGGTTAATAGATGCGCTGCTGTGGCAAGCTCCGCTGCTCAAAAACATGACGCGCCCCCACGTCCACAACGGCAATTTAAGGTCCATGACCCGCATTGACCTTATCCTTGCGCTGGCAAAATTCCAACCCCACATTTCCCACTTCAAAACAACAAAAATTGAATTCTCTGACCACCGGCTGGTCTCAATAACCTACCACTTACCTGTCACAGTGACTAAGGCCCCACATTGGTGCAAACTCTGCCCTCCCAAACTTGCGTCGCCAGGATTTTCTACTTGGGTGGAATCAACAACTTTGGCAAAAGAGTTTGTTACACCGTTTTTCGCGGACCCAATTTCCACATGGTCAGCCTTCAAAAAGGATACCATCCGCCACTCTCACCACCTCTCCTCCCGACACTCATGAGCCACATCGGCCATCATTTCGCGCGCTCTGGCAGAGGTGGCACACCTGGAGTCCAACATCCCAGCCACAGGCTACAGCCCTGCATGGGGCCAGAAGTGGGCGGAGAGAGCCGCCACCTCAATGTATTCAAAAGGCAACACAAACATCAGGTTTGTGTTCAGTACAGGGCCAAACGCATTACAGAGGACAACAAATGCACCGCATATTTTTTTAAAAAATTTTGCACCGTGCCAGAGCGTGGCCTGCATATAGGTGCAAAGATTGGATGATTCCGTCAAGGATATGCCAGCTGAAGTGGCAATCAAAATACAAAAGTATTACTCTGAGTTATACCAATCCAATCCAATTCAGCCAGCTGAAGTGGCGAAATTTTTTGACCAAACCCACATCTGAACCGTTTCTCAATACCCAGAACTAATGAATTTGATTACTCCAAATGAACTCTGGACAGCCATCCGCGGTGCACCAAATCAGAAATGCCCAGGCCCAGATGGCATTCCATATGAATTCTACAAAAAGTACTTCAAATATATATCCCCACTGCTGCTTGCCTCCATTAACCAGAGCCTTCTGGAAATGCGCCTCTAACCAGGAGGACAAGAGGCCTTCTTATCAAACTCTTCAAGAAAGGGGACAAGCTAGACTTAGCCAACTGGCGCCCCATTTAACTAAGATGGACACAAAAATTTTAACTAAAATCATGGCTAACCGTTTAGGGATTGTAGCATCTGCCACCATCTCCCCAGAACAATTCGGTTTCATACCCAGAAAGTCAATTTGGGACAACGTGCACTCTGTGGCTAACGCATGCCAGTCCACAGCCTCTGGGGCACTTTTATTTTTGGACCAACAAAAGGCCTATGATAGAGTAAACTGGGAATACCTCAGGGCCTGCCTCCATCAATTCCGCTTACCCCCTCACTTCATCAACTGGGTGATGCTGCTTACGAAATCTGCAACAATGGCAGTGCGTGGCCCTGGCTTCCTAACGGAAGTAGTCCGCCCTCAAAGGGGCTTGCGACAAGGGGACCCCCTTATCCCACTCTTATACAACTTCAGCCTTGACCCACTACTTTGAGACGTGAATGGCCACCTCACTGGGGTCCATGTACCAGGCCAAGCCCCAGTAAAGATGATGGCGTTTGCAGATGACTGTGTGGTTGGGGTGTCTAATAATAAAGATGCACGCGCGCTTGAAGCTCTCATCCAGGAGTATATCCAGGTAAGTAATGCTGCACTGAACACTTCCAAAACTGAAATCATTCTTGGTCGGTATCAAACCTGCTAAACCCCAGCAACCAGTGCCCAGCCCAGCCCATCTGCTCGCACACATGCTCGCCCTCCCTGCTCACCCCACACCGCCCCACTAGTGCTCCCCTTCATGCCATGCCCTACCATAGGGCCTTTCCGCCATCTGGGTGTGTGGGTGGAGGCAGGCGAGTACGCATCAGCAGTAATGGAAAGTCATATTCTAGACAACTTGATGAAGCGCATCGCCTCCCTCAGAGCCCACCCTACTTCCCTTACTAGCAGGGTTGTTTTAGCCAACTCTATGCTCCTCTCCAAAGTCTGGTTTAGAGCCCACGCCATCCCCTTCTCCCCAGGCTTTTTCAAATCCTTGTATGCCCTTCTGCAAGGATGGCTTTGGTCAGGCCGCCCACCACCAGTATGGCTAGAGGTCATGTTTGGCCCTCATCATCATGGTGGCATGAGCCTGCTTGACTTCAAAGCCCATGCTGCCAAGATCCTGGGCACCTGGATTGTGGCCGTCACCGCCCCTATGGTCCCCTCCCAACACTGGTCCCTGTGGCCCGCTCCAACTTCTCCCGCGCCTTGGGCCTCAACAATCCATCAAACCCTCACTCCCTGATGAGCTACCTGGCTTCCCACCCATCGGCCACAGGTTCTCATGGGACTAAAACCCACTACAAACGAATCCTCCTCTCCATGTGGAGCGCTGAGTGGAGAATTCGTATTAGTGGACACACAGCCCAGAGAGGCCGCCCCTCTCCTCAGTTCACACAAGAGGTACAGAGGCTACCCATCCAAGATTGCGTGATCCCCACACGGCCCCATGTCCTATCCAGGGTAGACTACCTGGACATGATGGACATCCCTTACTCCATTGAGACTCAGAAGACTATTTGGAAATATGCACACCATCCTCTGTTGCAGCCTCAAATCTGTTCTCATGTGTGGCGCAGCCTGAGGCGGGTGTATAGTACAGCTGAGCGCTCTAATGCTTTACACTCATCCTGTGTCGTGTGTGGCCAGTATGGAACGCTGTTCCACCACCTGGAGAAGTGCCCCACCTCTAAAGTGATATGGCGCGAAGTTCAACGTCTGCTGGGCCAGGCTCAAGCACATCCCTTCAGTTTTTCAAAGATATGTTTGCACTATAAATGGCCTCCCCCTTCCACCCCCCTCTGTGCTCTGGTGGTTGCAATCGCCATGTGGACTATCCAAACGATTGTCTTGGATGCCATCACAGGATCCACCCCCGCCCTCCCAGAAGCTGTCCACAGATTCTGGTCTCATTTGGTGGACCACTTTCAGGCGTGGATGTTTGGATACCTCCCACTGCATCGCTCACAGCTGGTCTCCTCCTGGTTCCCAGTTTGGTTCATCAAATCAAACCCTTTCCTCCACACATGTTCAATTGTGGCTACGGCCCCTTCACATTTTCCCTCCCCCTCCCCATAAGTGGCGTTCCCGCTGGCAACAAGAGATAGCATCGCTTCTCTGGGGTGCCTTCCCTGTTACTAAGTTTTGTCTCTTTCAGGTCAAATTTGGAAAGTCCATCCCATGGTCGGCCTTCCTTGCAATAAATTAAGATAAAATCTGATAGCTCAAAGATACTTTTCTAAATTTTGATTATTTTCTTTATGCTTGGAAAAGTAAATTTTGTGACCTACTTGCATTAAAAAAAGATTGATTTGGTATAGAATCTATGACTTATAGTAGATTCTTTGGCTTATAGAAAATTTAACTTAATATATATTGTTGCAACAAGAAAGTCAACTAATGAGAAAATGCACTTTTCAAAGTTCTTGATTTTTACTTGATTTACAATGAGTTGTAATGATAATAAAATTTTTTCATAATAAAACTAGCATAATGTGATAAAACATTATTATTTTTTTGAAAAAAGTTCTTCCATTATATCCTCAATGGAAGTCAATTGTTTTACTGTAAACTCACAGTTTAAAAGCTCATGAGGAACAATTAAAAGTATATTAAAAAGAATTTTTTATAATTTCCTTCATACTTTTTGGTAAAATTAAACCTTATGCAGTGAAACAAGCCAACAACAATTTTTTAAAAGCTTGACAACAAAAAATCTAATATTAGTAGCCCTTGTTACATGTATAAAATATGAATAATTATAGTACTTATGATGTCAGGGTGAATCCTGATTTGAGATAACCACCAGAAACATCATAAATTAATTTTAGATTGATATACTATGCTGTGAAGTTAGATCATCCAAAAACTTATTATGTGGCGAAATTAAGTTGGTTAATTACTTGCCAAACAATAACAGAAATAAAAGTAAGATAGTTCTAATTGACCTTAAAAATCATGTACAAGAAGTATTTCCAGAAAACCTGAAGAAGAAGAAAGTATCCCTTACAGAAAATAATTAAGCTCTAGTAAGTCCAGTAAGAGGAATAGATTATATATATAAAGCATCCATATTGTTAAGTTTTTGAGGTCAATAAGGAATTCTCTATATTATGCAGACACTATTAAAGTAAATTACTAAAGTGTTATCAATTTTGAATTACCACTCCAAACTTTTCGAAAGTCCCTTCCACCTTTCTCCTACAAAATCATAAACTGTGGACAACTCCCATAACAGTATAAACAACAGTTCTTGTATGGATAGATCTGTTGTCCTTTTCATACTGGATCCTAAACCTTGGTTAAACTAGCTCATGGTTAGCTACCCCCAACCAGGACAGCGGTACACCAGTCCCTGACAATTTTACTGCCCAAATTATATTGAATAGTCACCTTGTATTGGCTTTGGTATTTGCCTTGTTGATGGGAAGTTTTAAATGCTGGTGCAGATGTTACCCTCAGAAGATCAGAATGAAACTAATAATAAATAAGCATTAAGAAGCATTCAGATGAAGACAGTGAGTGTGGCCAAAACACACACCTATGATTTACCCTACAGTTACCTTTTCAAAAAGAACTTTTTACTGAAGTGCAAGAAGGTCTTACAGTGGTGGATTTATTTCAAAGCTTATCCTGAGACTTATACATTTTATGCACGGAATATTATGGCAATGGTTCACAATTCGATAGGAATTCACTGAGTTGGTTTATAAGCACCCCTTAGAAGAGAATGAGAATTTTTCAAAGAATATGAAGAGTTATTGTCAGTTATTAGCAGCATCAACTTACACTAATACCAGATTAAAGGCAAGGATGGCCAGGATGAACTTTCAGCAAGAAGGGAAAAACGTTGAGGTATACATACAGATGTTCTGAATATCTTCCGGAAGACAGAATCAGATGAAGAAATGGGAGCACTTTACTCAGACAAGAGTTAGAAAATCGCTTATCAGATTTAATTAGACACCACCACACCATGCTGCCATTAAAAAGGTATTGATATAACAAAGAGTCTAAAGGTGGGTGTTAGTGGACCAGAAGGTGCTGTATCCAAGGAATCACAAGATGAGAAACCACCAAACCATCGGTGCCTCATTTAATACTGATACACAGTCTTAATTACTATAAGTATAAACTTATATGATGGAAAAATGTGTTTTATAAAGTATATCTTTGCTGGACAGTGGGGCCTCAGAGAATTTCATCTCAGAGTATGCGTGCAAATGCTGAGCTTACATGCATGAACCTTTAAACTAAAGTAACTCTGGATAATGATGAACAGTCTTTAGCTTTCCACTTCTTGCATAACATTGATTTAGATTTTGGGGCAAGTCAAATGCAAGTTGAGTTTTAGGTCCCGCATAGTTCACCACTCTAGTAATTTTTAGATTCCTTGGTGGACACAGGTTGAACTCTAGCACAGTTATAAAATGAAATCTATCACAATTAAGAAGAATAATAGCCTATTGAGTGTGCTTTAGAAGGAGCTAAAAGTCCTGGAATTTCTGCAACTGTGGTTCAAGGTGGCTTGATGGAGCCTTATAAAGAAAAGATTCCAGAATACCTATCAAAATTGTCTGCACTGTTTGGAGAAGAGGAAGCTAGGCAACTACCTGACCATGGACCCTTTGATCATTCAATTGATTTATTAGAAAAGAAGTATCTCATTTACGGACCAATCTACAGTTTCAATCAACAGGAACAGGTTGCCCTGCATAATTACCTGGATACTATGCTTGAGAAAGGGTTTATATAGGTGTCACGCTCTCCTTTTTAATCACCCTTGTTGTTTTTTAGTTGGAAGGATGGGGGACTACGGCCATGCATAAACTACCAATAGCTCAATGATATTATAAATAAAAATCAATATTACTTTTCTGATGCTGATCACCTGAGCAACCAGCTGTCTGGGGCCACAATCTTCTCCAAAGTTGATTGAAGGATTTATTCAAACAAACAGGGATAAAAGAAGGTGATGAGTGGAAAACGGCGTTAAAAAAGTGAATTGGGTTATTTGATATCTGGTGATGCATTTGGGTCTGCAACGCATCTAGCACAATTCAAAAATGTTAATACAGTTCAGAGTGGCTACATGACTACTTCTGTGTAACCTACCTTAATGACATTTTGATTTACAAAGACACATAGGAACGCTTAATTCATTTGAAATTGATCTTTGAGCAGCTTGAAATGTACAACTTGCATGTGAAGCTATAAGAGTGTGAGTTTGCGCAGGAGGAAGCGAGTTCATAGGCTATGTAGTAGGCATTAATGGATTTATCATGGAGCCCAGAAAAGTGGAGGCAATCACATTGTGGCCAACACCTACCTGCCAGAAAGAAGTTCATAGTTTCTTTGGCTTAGCAAACTTTGCCATGATTTTACCAGGGAAATTTCTACCATTGCATTACCCCTTACCCGTCTCACTTCAGTTTCAGTTCCTTTTAATTGAAACTCAGTGGCAGAGTTTCCTTTTTCCCCTTAAAATCCATTTGTTTCTGCATCTGTGTTTGATATGCCTGTTTATAAAGACCTATTGTAGTTGAAACTGACGATTCTGGTTTTTATCAGGTGGGTTTTTGAGTAGGAGGATGATGATAGCAGGCTGCATCCCATAGCCTTATATTCTAAAACTTATACCAGCGTAATATAGCTACCCTATCTATGACAGAGTGATCTTGACTATCATTCAGGCAATAAAACTCTGGCATCAGTATCTGAGTGGGGCTAAGCACCCTGTTAGGATTATTACGACCACAAGAGTTTCCACAAATTTCTTAACCCCGCAACACTAAACCAGCAAGCCAAATAGGCCCTTACTTTGTCAGTTTATAACTTAGATATTGAAAACATGCCTGCAAAGGGTAATATGGTTTCTGATTCCCTAAGCCGTCGTCCTGACCTAATAACTGCCAATAAAGAGATTTCTAAGTACAATACGCAGGTGCTACTGATGACCAAGGACATAATATGTTTTTTCATACAACTAGTTGGACGAGGACAAGAGATGTTTAAGCCAAGAAACATAGCGCATTTTGATAATAAATAAAGATGACCTTAGCAGGAACCTGGACAGTGCATTTTACAAGGAAGGATACCAATTAAAAGGCTAATGATATATTGGAAAGGTTTTATGTTTGTTACAGAAGGTCAAAAACATTTAGAAATTATAAAATATCATCATGATGTGGCTATGGCTGGACACTTTGGAAGGATTAATAAGGTACATCCCATACAACATTTCTTTTGGTGGCCTGGTCTAATTAGAGATGTAGCAAATTACTCAGTTGGTTTAGAAACAAGTGGAAAGACTAAGGCTCGCAGTGGTCTTCCTGAAGGACATTTGGAGCCAATAGATGTTGCACAAGAACCTTAACAATCTTTATCTATGGAATTCATTGTGGAGTTACCCCTCTCCCAGGGTTTCAATGAAATTATCGTAGTTGTGGATTAGGTTACTAAAAAGCTCACCTACCCATACAACTACAAGTATCACTGCAAAAGAAACAACCTAAAAATTAATAAAGCATTTTTTCCTCCACCAAGGTACCACCAAAGAGATTATATCAGACCAAGGCCCTCATTCTAAATGACACTTTTGAAAGCAACTTCTCTCAGACCTCAAGTTAAAAGATTTTTTTCTACAGCATATCATTTTTAGACTGATGGACAGACTGAGAGGGTTAATCAGGTTCTAGAGAAGTGCCTAAGATGTCATTAATCGTGGAGCAAAATAATTGGAGTGATTTGTTGCTAATGGCACAGTTTTGCTACAATATCTTTGATCACACCTCTACTGGGATGTCGCCTTTAAAAGCCAATCATGGGCATGATTTTCACTGAGAACCACTGCCTGCCACGAAAACAGGCAACCTGATGAGAAAGTATTTCTTAAATGGAATTATTAGACACATGCGTTGTTCTTGGCAAATTCTCAGAGAACTTTACAAACCTCTAAGGTCTTGCAGACAAGAAAAGTAAAACTGGGAAACAGTTAGATGTTGGTAGTAAGTCTATATGGATGCGCGGAATATACCACTAAGTAACATTTCAGAAGCTGCCCATCGTCGTATGGGACCTTAAAAAGTGGCAGAAGTTTTTTAGGAAGGTGGCTTACCATGCTGGCCTACCTGAAGGATGGAAGACCCATGATGTGTTACATAAGTCCCTGCTGTTCAAAAAAGATGGTCAATTCCTAACCTATCAGAAGAATAGAGACCTAAAACTCTCTATCAAGGCCCATTTTTTAAATATCAAGTAGAAGCCATTACTGGAAGAAGCACATACCATGGGAAGTTGCAGTACCTGGTCAAATGGACTGGGTGCCCAGCTGGGGAAAGCACCTGAGCGCCAACAGAAAAACCTGAAGAACGTGGGTATTTTGTTAAGGAAGTGGCAGAAGAAGGCCTCAGTTGTAGCTTCAGCCTTGGTGGGGAATGATGTCAGGGTGAAGCCTGACATGCAAAGACTACTAGAAACATCAGGATCAATCTTCTGAATTGAGATACTATGCTGTAAAGTGAGATGAGGTCATAAATAAGAAACCTGTAGTGAAATTACGTCAGCTAGTTGCTTAAAAAACAATAACTGCAATAAAATTGAGAAGATTCCAACTGACTTTAAAAATCATGTACAAGCATTAATTCCAAGAGACCAGAAGAAGAAGAATAGTATTACTTATAACAATTAGATAAGCTCCAGTATGTCCAGGAAGAAAAATAGAATATATAACTAAAGCAACCATGTTGTTAAGCTTTTGCAGTCATTAATATTTTTCTATATATGGTGCAGTTACTAGTTTATTTATTAAAGTGTTATCAAACCTGAATTACCATCTCAAACTTTCATGAAACTCCCTTTACTCCTTTCTCCTCATAAAATCATATTTTTGGGCAACTTCCATAACAGTATACCCACCAGTTCTTATAATTGGACTCATCTATTTAAATTTATTGCGAGAAAGGCTGACCAGGGGACGGACACTTCCAAATTTGACCTGAAAGAGACAAAACTTAGTAACAGGGAAGGCACCCCAGAGAAGCGATGCTATCTCTTGTTGCCAGCGGGAACGCCACTTATGGGGAGGGGGAGGGAAAATGTGAAGGGGCCGTAGCCACAATTGAACATGTGTGGAGGAAAGGGTCTGATTTGATGAACCAAACTGGGAACCAGGAGGAGACCAGCTGTCGGCGATGCAGTGGGAGGTATCCAAACATCCACGCCTGAAAGTGGTCCACCAAATGAGACCAGAATCTGTGGACAGCTTCTGGGAGGGCGGGGGTGGATCCTGCGATGGCATCTAAGACAATCGTGTGGATAGTCCACATGGCGATTGCAACCACCAGAGCACGGAGGGAGGGTGGAAGGGGGAGGCCATTTATAGAGCAAACATATCTCATGAAAAACTGAAGGGATGTGCTTGAGCCTGGCCCAGCTGACGTTGAACTTCGCGCCATATCACTTTAGAGGTGGGGCACTTCTCCAGGTGGTGGAACATCGTTCCATACTGGCCACACACGACACAGGATGAGTGTAAAGCATTAGAGCGCTCAGCTGTACGATACACCTGCCTCAGGCAGCGCCACACATGGGAGTAGACTTGAGGCTGCAACAGAGGATGGTGTGCATATTTCCAAATAGTCTTCTGAGTCTCAATGGAGTAAGGGATGTCCATCGTGTACAGGTAGTCCACCCTAGATAGGACATGGGGCCGTGTGGGGATCACGCCATCCTGGATGGGTGGCCCCTGTACCTCTTGTGTGAACTGAGAGAGGGGCGGCCTCTCTGGGCTGTGTCCACTAATACGAATTCTCCACTCAGTGCTCCGCATGGAGAGGAGGATTCGTTTGTAGTGGGTTTTAGTCCCATGAGGACCTGTGGCCGATGGGTGGGAAGCCAGGTAGCTCATCAGGGAGTGAGGGTTTGATGGATTGTTGAGGCCCAAGGCGCGGGAGAAGTTGGAGCGGGCCACGCGGGACCAGTGTTGGGAGGGGACCATAGGGGCGGTGACGGCCACAATCCAGGTGCCCAGGATCTTGGCCGCATAGGCTTTGAAGTCGAGCAGGCCCATGCCACCATGATGATGAGGGCCAAACATGACCTCTAGACATACTGGTGGTGGGCGGCCTGACCAAAGCCATCCTTGCAGCAGGGCATACAAGGATTTGAAAAAGCTTGGGGAGAAGGGGATGGCGTGGGCTCCAAACCAGACTTTGGAGAGGAGCATAGAGTTGGCTAAAACAACCCTGCCAGTAAGGGAAGTAGGGTGGGCTCTGAGAGAGGCGATTCACTTCATCACGTTATCCAGAATACGGCACTCCATTACTGCTGATGTGTACCCGCCTGCCTCCACCCACACGCCCAGATGGCGGACTGGCCCTATGGTAGGGCGTGACATGAAGGGGAGCACCAGTGGGGCGGTGCGGAGTGAGCTGGGAGGGCGAGCACGTGTGCAAGCAGATGGGCCGGGATGGGCACTGGTTGCTGGGGTCCGCCAGGTTTGATACCGACCAAGGATGATTTCAGTTTTGGAAGCGTTCAGTGCAGCGTTACTTACCCGGGAATAATCCTGAATGAGAGCTTCAAGTGCGCGTGCATCTTTATTATTAGACACCCCAACCACACAGTCATCTGCAAACGCCATCATCTTGATTGGGCTTGGCCTGGCACATGGACCCCAGTGAGTTGGGCATTCACGTTTTATAGTAGTTTTTCAAGGCTGTAGTTGTATAAGAGTGGGCTAAGGGGGTCCCCTTGTCGCAAGCCCCTTTGAGGGCGGACTACTTCCTTTAGGAAGCCATGGCCACATACTGCCATTGTTGCAGATTCTGTGAGCAGCATCACCCAGTTGATGAAGCGAGGGGGTAAGCAGAATTGATGGAGGCAGGCCCTGAGGTATTCCCAATTTACTCTATCATAAGCCTTCTGTTGGTCCAAGAATACAAGTGCCCCAGAGGCTGTGGACTGGAATGCGTTAGCCACAGAGTGCACGTTGTTCAAAATCGACCTTCTGGGTATGAAACCGAACTGTTCTGGGGAGATGATGGCAGATGCTACAATCCCTAAACGGTTAGCCATGATTTTTGTTAAAATTTTTGTGTCCATGTTAGTTAAAGAAATGGGGCGCCAGTTGGCTAAGTCTAGCTTGTCCCCTTTCTTGAAGAGTTTGACGGTGAAGGCCTCTTGTCCTCCTGGTTAGGAGGCGCATTTCCAGAAGGCTCTGGTTATGTGAGGCAAGCAGTAGTGGGGATATATATTTGAAGTACTTTTTATAGAATTAATATGAAATGCCATTTGGGCCTGGGCATCTCCAGTTTGGTGCACCGCGGATGGCTGTCCATAATTTGTTCAAGTAATCAAATTCATTATTTCCGGGTATCAGGAAATGGTGCAGATGTGAAATCAGTCGAGAATATCGCCACTTTGGCCAGCTGAATTGATTGGATTGGTATAACTTGGAGTAATACTTTTGTGTTTCAATTGCCACTTCAGCTGGCATATCCTTGACGGAATCATCCAATCTTTGCACCTATATGCAGGCCACGCTCTGGCACGGTGCAAAATTTTTTTAAAAAAATATGCGGTGCATTTGTTGTCCTCTGTAATGCGTTTGGCCCTGTACTGAACACAAACCCGATGGTTGTGTTGCCTTTTGAGCACGTTGAGGTGGGCGGCTGCCTCCGCCCACTTACGGCCCCATGCAGGGCTGTATCCTGTGGCTGGGATATTGGACTCCAGGTGTGCCAACTCTTTCAGAGCGCGCAAAATGATGGCCGATGTGGCTCATGAGTGTCAGGAGGAGAGGTGGTGAGAGTGGCGGATGGTACCTCTTTGAAGGCTGACCATGTGGAGATGGGTCCGCGCAAAATGGTGTAACAAACTCTTTTGCCAAAGATACTGATTCCACTCAAGTAGAAAATCCTGGCGACGCAAGTTTGGGAGGGCAGAGTTTGCACCAATGTGGGGCCTTAGTCACTGTGACAGGTAGGTGGTAGGTTATTGAGACCAGCCGGTGGTTGGAGAATTCAATTTTTGTTGTTTTGAAGTGGGAAATGTGGGGTTGGAATTTTGCCGGCATAAGGATAAGTTCAATGCGGATCATGGACCTTAATTGGCTGTTGTGGACGTGGGGGTGCATCATGTTTTCGAGCAGCAGGGCTTGCTGTGGGAGTGCATCCATTAACCTAAGGGTGTCCTTTAGAATGCAAAGTTTTACATGACCCTGGGGGGCGTGGGAGGAGGAAGGCCAACGGTCTGTGGGTGTGTTTAGTCAACAGTTCATGTTGCCATCTATGAAAGGGTCTGGGGGTAGCAGGAGGGATTTGACCGATGAGAAAAATTTTTGACGCTCTCATGCACAGGTTGGGGTGTAGATGATGATGATAGCATGCGCTGCGTCAGCCCACGAGAAAGTGACAATGAGGACTCAGCCATTGAGGAAGGATTCTGACGATAAAAAGTTAAAGATTGTTTCTAAACTAGCACCCCACAGTGCTCTGACCAAAAGGATAGGGATAGGAGGAGCATGTTTTTCCAATCATCCTTAGAACCTCATGGACAGCGGGACTCCTGGATGACCAGGATATCCACAAGTAAATTTTTTTGTAAAAAACTCAGTTTCCTAGCCTGGGATGGCGAGGCCTTGAGTCCAGCGATATTCAACGTCCCTAAAGTGAAGGTTTCCCCCATCACACCTTAGGTGCGAGGGGGTGGGCACCTGGGCCCACTAGCCTCCTCTAGATCCCCATGGGCCTTCATGGCAGTGAGAGTGTTTGCAGAAATGCTATTGGTAGTTTTGTTGATTTTAGCAGAAAGGTTTGTGTTGGCTTTTGCCTTTGCTTTTTGTTTCCCCGACGTCAGAAAAATTTTTTGTAGTGCGGATGAATTCAGTATACCTATGAGCAGGTCAAAATTTTTTTCAGGTTGTTGGCCCCCAAGTCAGTTTCAACTGGAGCTTGGTTGCAAAGATCGGGTGAGATTGAGTCACCCATCAGATCCTCTGATTGGGTGGCCCAATTGGCATGAGCTTCCCAATCTTGACTGGTTGATGGATTCCCAAGTTGCTTCTACCGCAAAGGTCTTGATGTCCTCCTAACGTTGGGAGTGTGAGATAGTGGTGGTGACTTTGGCTGCTTCCTTGGCCACGGCCCTGCGGGCCAGCTTGGCCTTCTTCCGCTCTTGCAGGGAAATAAGTTTTACCAGTAGGTAGCAACCTTGTGTTCCCATGGGAAAGCCTCTTTGGTGCTTGCGGTTGGTTCATAGTGCGCCTCTCCGCTGGCCATGGATGCTGAGGGGTGCTCTTGGAATGTGATGCCCTCCTTGATGGGGCATGCGTGTGCCTTATGGCTGAAGGCGTCACAGTAGGTGCAGATGGGGGGTGCGCTGTCCATGGTTACCCAGAAAGGGTGGGTGGTATGCCCTTCAATATTGATATATGTGGAGTGCGGGATCTGGGTTAGGTCTTTCGCAATCTCCTCAGTTGGGGTCAGAACTGCGATGGCTTTGCCAGTGCACAGGTGTGGCATCATCATAAAGCGTTGCATCTCAAAAGATTGTATTTCGCCATAAACGGTGAAATCATCTTTCAGGTGTTGCTCCAAAAATGGCACGTTTTACCATAGTAGGCAAAAAGTCAAATGTGAGGAAAATTTGATTGGATTTTGTCCATCTGGTGCATTTGGTTTTGATGACCCGTTGCCCTTCAGGGAGGTCAATCACTATGCGCACCGCAACAGCCTCATCTGCTGCTTCCTTGTTTTTGAAACTGAGGTCCAGCCAACCATGTGCGCGCGCGCGCGCGCGCGCGCGCGCGCGCGCGCGCGCGCGCGCGCGCGCGCGCGCGCGCGCCCCCCGCCGCGCGCGCGCCGCCGCCGCCGCCGCGCGCGCGCGCGCGCGCGCGCGCGCGCGCGCGCGCGCGCGCGCGCGCGCGCGCGCGCGCGCGCGCGCGCGCTTTTTTTTTTTTTGCCGCTACATGGAGTGAGGTGTGACATAAACCGCGGTCAGGAAAAAAGTGTGCACATCCCCACAAAATTTTTCCCATAAAGCTGTTTATTAGATGTCCAGAAACACACAGACTCCATATTCCACCAATGAGAGTGGTTGGGAGTGCGGCGTGTTGATGTACTGGTTGCATCGCGCTTGCCAAGTGAGGATTTCCGGGGAAATAGTGACCACCAGTTTTTTTAATTTTTTTTTTCTACTCTGCTGGTTTCTCTGGGGCGTTTTTGAACGTTTGAGGCCGCGGGCCTACCACCTGCTCCTCTTACCTTACTTGCCCAACTGCTCCCTGACATGGGCGCAGACTAATCCCCTCTGTGAGATTATCAAACTAGAATCAGACTTGAATTGAATAAGTTGCAAAAGTGATTGCAATGAGAGAAAAAAAGTTACTATAATTGGACTCATCTAGTAACCTTGTTATACTGGATCCAATACCTAGGTTATGCTAGCTCAAGTTAGCTATCCCCAACCTGAATTGGTACACCAGTCTCTGACACATAAGTTCTTTTCTAATTTTTGTCTTTTCTAGTTTATGTCTTGTCCGCTTGTTTCCTTGTTATTTAATTACCATTATACTATAAGCGTCATATCTTAGTCTACCCTTCTACTTTATAAGGGCTCGTTTTAATTTTAATGACATATAATCATATGAAGGTCATAGTCACAGAATTTAAATTCTCCTAAGTCAGGTCAGACTGATCGATGATTAATACAATTAGTTTGTTCTTATTGTTAGCAATTGAACCTAATAATTAGAAAATAAATGGCGGAGTTTTGGTACCAGGTCTGCTATAGTTATCAATTCAGCCCTTTTTGTGATATGTATCTTAAAAGAAATACAATAAGATAGAGAACTTTCTTTTACCGCTTGAAGTCACTTTTGAGCGATTTTAAAATTTAAGTTTTATTTATCCACAGCTGTCTGCCCAAGCCTATTCTTTGATGTCCTTGGCTCCGCCGCCTGCCACCCCAGTGTGGGGCAGTGGTGCACCCCCACCTAGCATTTTCCACCCCGCGGGCAAGAGTGTTTGGATGGGCTCAAACAGCCCGCCCACTGCTTCCAGCCATTTTGTCCCCCCACGGGACTTAGCGCTCCACCTACCGCGCGTCCACCCTTCTTGCCCCCATCCTCTCGCCCTCCCTCGATCCGCCATTTGCCATTGCATCAGAGTGGACTATGGGCGTTTATTCCCATATGCTGATAAGGCAATTATTGACCTAGCCACTGCAGCCTTCGCGCCAGCTGGCTTTATAGACTTCCGCCCTTTTAAGGGCTACTTTGACGTTGGGTTCCAATCTGAGGCAGATGCTGAAGCGGAAGCACAAACTCCTCTAATTTATAAAAGTACCCCCATTCCCACAACCCATACTCGCCTCCCTTCAGACACCATGCTGGTGGTATCCTTTGCAAATCTCCCATCCCACCTCCCACCCCAGGTTTTGTATGACCAGTTGTTTGCGGGGCTTATGGCTTATGGCACTAAGCCAACCTCATCTTTGCCATTTCATCTGGTGCGGAGCGCCTTGCTGCTCCTCATGCAACATCCACCATCACCCACACCACCCTGCCATAGCCCAACAAATCCCACCTTGCTCTAGTGTGGCTGCAGTGCCTGATCATTTCTTTTAGGCTTGGATTGATAATGGTAGGCAGATTTGTTCCCTCTGCTTTGGCCTCAACCATGCAAAAAAGCGTGCCCTCAGGCCAATTCCGCTGCTGTGGCTTTTGAGCCCCCCTCTGAAGGTTCAGTATGGGGTGCTTTGCTGCCCCCTCCCACCCTCCAATCTCATTCAGTGGGCCTGCGTGGAAAATCAGCCCCCCCAAAACCTCCAGCTTCACTCTCCCACCTAAATCCACCCCAGCCAATCAGAGCAATGCTTTGACCACCATTGGCACCCAAGCAGCCACCCATTTGCCCGATCCCACCTACCCAAATTTGAACGCCACTATTCCAGTGAACCAAAATCCATAGGATCTATTGGCTGAGACTGACAAATCAGGTAATGTCCTCATTAGTAAGCATACAGATCAACCTCTCTGCCAAGGCAATTATGTTTGGGCAGAATTTTTCCTTCCTGACTTCGATGAAACCCCTACCCCTCACCATTTCGCTCCTCTGCCCAATACAGCCCCCTTCCAAAGTGACCACCAGCTCGCCTTAGCAGCGGTGGCCTCTCCTCAGTGCCTAAAACTACGCACCGCGGTGGCCCAGTCAGTGGCTCAGCTCCAGCATGGCCTGCCCACCCTCTTCTTCCCCCTGACTTCCCTGAATCTGCCTGCAGTGACATCTTGAAACTATTTGATGATGCTGAAGTTGCTGTTATGAATGTTGCAACACTTGCTTCATTCAACCCCTCAGCCAAAATCACCCGCCACAGTATCTCCCTTTTCACCTAACTTCCTGAAGCCCACAAAGAAGCTGAAATTCTCCTCGCAGCTTTTGTTGAATCACCTTCCTGTCATTATCTTGATGAGGAAGTGGAAAACTCTTACTACGCTGACCTCCACCCCCACTATGCGGATGCCCCAATGCCCTGGCTCTCTGCTCTGATTTGGTACTGTAACTAACATCCCATGATTGAGGCGGGTCTTTCTGAAAACTAACCCCCTGACTCCTCCTCACCCTCTGCCATGGTGGGTCAGCGGTCTCCTCTTCCCACTTGGTTAGTAGTTTTATTTTGTCATTTTGGGTGTTGTGATTCAGTATTGTCTATTCCCTGGTCACCGTACCTCAAATAAATTGACAATAAAATAGGGAATATCCCATCTCTTTCCGCTTGACATAACTTTCTGAGCAATTTTTACTGTTAATAAAAATAAACATGTCGCCTGCTGTAGTTTTTCTCCAATATCATCAGATTCCCCACTGGCTGCCCAAGTGTGGGGCAGCGGCAAAACTCCACCCACCATTTTCCATCTGACAGGAAAACGCACTTGGACTGGCTCGTCCAATCATTCCAAGCCCATGGGACAATTCATACCTCCCAAGGATCTTGATGCCCACATCACGCAATCCCAAGCAGTGCCCCACTGCCCCCTGGTGCTACCTCAGAGCAACATGAGTTTTGGCCTTAGGGTCAAATATGGGAAACTTAACCTATACAACGACCAAGCCATAATTGAAATGGCTCAGGTGGTGATGACACCAGCCTGTTTTATTGACTTCCGTCCCTATAAGGGGTATTTTGATCTTGGCTTCATTTGTGAAGCTGATGCTGTTACCGTGGAAATGGTGCCCCTGGTCTTCCAGGACACACCTCTCCCAACAACTTGGACCTGGCTCCCAGTGGACACCACCTTGGTTGTTCAGTTTGCTGGTTTTCCTACCCACCTTCCCCCTGAGGTGCTCCACCAGGAGCTTATGGAAGTCTTGGCAGCCTATGGCTCCAACCCCATTTTGCAATTTGTGGTCCCAAATGGGGCCACACGCCTTGCTGAGCCTCAGGCATATGGCAAAGTCAGCCCTGAAATGAACAAATTTTCCCCATCAATTCCCACTTGTTCTGCTATCACATCTGCCCTGACCATCCGTTATGGGCCTGCATTTAGGGCGTACGGACAATTTGTCTGTCCTGTTTTGAGTTAGATCACTCAAAACACAAGTGCCCATATCTAGCAGCTTCTGATGGTGCTGATATTTCATCTGATGGCCACCAAACAGCTGTTCACCCTGCGCCAATTATGGCATGAAGTACAATCCTACCTCTCCAGCCCCCAAATCCTGTTGCTGCATCTGCACCTGCAGCCACCAATCAGCCTTTACAATGCCCAGTGCCACGCATGAATCTTACAATCAAATGCAGGATTAGACCACAGTCCGATCCCATGCAACATCATTTAAATTAACCAATCCTCAACCATACGCTGATTCCCCAATTCAATTTTGCCAGAATCCATGGGAGTTTTGGGATGAAATTGATGAATCAGGTAATATCATTAAAGAACAATCACTGCAATTTGACCAGTTCTGCAATGCAAAATGGGATGCAGAATTCCCCCTCATTTATATTCTTTAAAGCCAAATGCCAAAACATTCCAAAGCGATTACCAACTTGCAGTAGAAGCAGTCGTCACACCAAATTGCCATTCCCTCCGCAAAGCCACTGCTATTTTAGTGGCAGCGCTTGCAGAGAGGAATTCCACCTCCTGTTATCCCCAAAAATCTTTTTCCAAAAAATAAGATTAATATAAAACAACTTCACAAAAATGTCACTGAAGCTATTCAGAACGTTGTAACTGTAGCATGAAATCTGAAAGCTAAGATCACCCAAACCAACATTGCAACCTTTGTTCGATTACCAGACACCCACATTAAAGCCAAAATAAGGCTTTAGCTGAATATTTGCTGCCGTTTTTATGGTTGGAAATTACTCAGAAGTACCAGTCATCAGTGATATAAAACCACATACCGCCAATGCCCCAACGCCTTTGCTATCTACCCTGACATGCACCCTACTCTGGGAAGAGATAGCTGCTGCCTAAGATGAGCCCCCGATCCCCCATCCCCTAGCGTCATGGAGGGATAAGCAGTCTCCGCTGCCCACCTGGTTGGTTGTTTGGTTCAGTGTGATTCATTTAATCTCTCATTTGAGCGTTTTGTTTTAATCAATTAGTTACGTTTTTTTAGTTTAAGTTTTTGTTCATCAATGTCCATCTCCTGGTTGGCTTACCTTGGTTAAATAAAATATTGAATATTCCAAAAGTAGTAACTAATAATATTTCAACCCAATTAATTAATTGTCAGTTAATAGAAAAGAATAAATGCACATATAAAAATTATTTTTAATTTATGAGTGTATTCATAAAATCCTCCTTATAATTATTGTGACAACACCTAAGTATCTAATCAAGGAGTTGCATACAAAATATAGAATAATGCAAATTAAATATTGCTGCTAAATTACTTAAAAACAATCAAGTGGAATTTTGCAATGTAATTAAGTATGACATTATGATCTTATTTACTTAATCTACTAGGTGGCACTAAATTGGAAACTGAGAGCTTCTCTTTGATTAGTATTGAGAAGTATTGAGGTGAATTTAGAATAAAATTAAGCAGTTTTACTGTCAAAATTAGGAGGAATAAAAGAATTAATTGAGTGTTGTAATTTACCAAGCTTAATGGCTTCCTTAAAGGATTATCAATTCAAATCAAGTACTTTTCTTTCTCGTTGCAATCACTATTGCAACCTATTCAATTCAAGACTGAATCTAGTTTGATAATCTCACAGAGGAGATTAGTCTGCGCCCATGTCAGGGAGCAGTTGGGCAAGCAAGGCAAGAGGAGCAGGCGGAAGGCCCGCGGCCTCTAACTTTCAAAAACGCCCCGGAGAATCCGGTGGAATAGACAAAAATCTTAAAAAACTGGTGGTCACAATTTCCCCAGAGATACTCGTGTGGCAAGCACGATGCAACCAGTACATCAACACGCCACACTCCCAGCCAATTTTTTCGGTGGAACTTGGAGTCTGTGTGTATCTGGACATCCAAAAAACGGTCTTATGGGAAAAATTTTGTGAAGATGTACACAAAGTTTTCCTGACCGCAGTGTACGTTGCACCTTACTCCATGTCACGCAGTTGACTAGACCTAGGTTTTGAGAGCAAAAAAGCAGCAGATGAGGCTGCAGCGGTGTACATAGTGGTTGACCTCCCCAAAGGGAAATGGGTCGTTGAAACCAAATTCACCAGATGGACAAAATCAACCAAATTTTCCTTACGTTTGACTTTTTGCCTACTAGGGTAAAATGTGACATTTTGGAACAACACCTGAAAGATGGTCTCGCCATATATGGTGAAATACAATCTTTTGAAATGCAATGCTTCATGCTGATGTCACACCTGTGCACTGGCAAAGCCATCGCAATTCTGACCCCAACTGAGGAGATTGTGAAGGACCTAACCCAGATCCCGCACTCCACTTTTATTGATATTGCAGGGCATACCACCCACCCGTTCTGGGTGACCGTGGACAGCGTGCCCCCCATTTACACCCACTGTGATGCATTCAGCCATAAGGCGCGTGCATGCCTCATCAAGGAGGGCGTCACATTCCAAGAGCACCCCTCGGCAGCCATGGCCAGCGGAGAGGTGCACTACAAACCAACTGCAAGCACCAAGGAGGCTTTCCCGTGGGGAGCACAAGGCTGCTACCTATTGGTAAAGCTTATCTCCCCGCAGTAGTGGAAGAAGGCCAAGCAGGCCCGTAGGGCCGCAGCCAAGGAAGCGGCCAAGGCCACCACCGCTATCCCACACTCACAATGCCAGGAGGACATAGAGACCTTCGCGGCAGAAGCAACTTGGGAATCCATCATCCAATCAGATTGGGAAGCCCATGCCAAGCGGGCCACTCAATCCAAGGATCCAATGGGAGACAAGATCTCACCCAATTGTTGCACCTAAGCTCTGGTCAAAATTGACTTGGGACCTATCCCAACTGAAAAAATTTTTTTGACCCGCTTGAAGGTGTACTGAACTCATCCGCACCACAAAAAATTCGTCCGATGTCAGGAAAACAAAAAGCGAAGGCCAAAGCCAACGTGACTCTTTCTGCAAAAATCAACAAAAACTCCGATAGCATTGCTGCTAACACCCACACTGCTGTGAAAGCCCGTGGGGACCTAGAAGAGGCTGGTGGGCCCGGGGCCCACCCCCTCACACCTAAGGTGCGATGGGGGAAACCTTCACTCTAGGAAGTTGAATATCGCCGGACTCAAGGCCTCCCCATCCCAGGCTAGGAAACTGAGTTTTTTACAACACAATTTATTCATGGATATCCTGGCCATCCAGGAGTCCCACTGTCCACGAGGTTCCAAGGAAGCTTGGAAAACAATGCTCCTCCCATCCCTATCCTTTTGGTCAAAGCACTGTGGAGTGCGAAATCAGAAAAGTAATATTTTAAATTCACATCCTCAGAAACATTCCTAAATGGCTGAGTGCTCATTGTCACCTTCTCGTGGGCTGACGTAGCTCATGCAATTGTCAACATCTATGCCCCAAACGGTGCACACGAGTGTCAGGAATTTTTCTCATCAGTCAAATCCCTCCCACTACCCCCTGATTTTTTTCTAGTCAGCGACATGAACTGTTGGCTAACCTCACCAACGGACCAGTGGCCTCACTCACCCCACGCCCCACAGGGTCACATAGAACTACGTGTTCTAAAGGCCACCCTTGGGTTAATGGATGCACTGCCGCGATATGCCCTGCTGCTCAAAAACATGATGCATCCCCACATCCACAACGGCCAATTAAGGTCCATGACCTGCATTGACCTTATTCTAATGCTGGCAAAATTCTAACCCCACATCTCCCACTTCAAAACAACAAAAATGGAATTCTCCGACTCTGACTGATCTTGATAACCTACCACCTACCAGTCACAGTTTCTAAGGCCCTACATTGGTGCAAAATCAGCCCCCGAGCTCGCGTCACCAGGATTTTCCATGTGGGTGGAAGAGGCAACTTTGGCAAAATCATTTGTTGCACCGTTTTGCGCGGACCCCATTTCCACATGGGCAACTTTCAAAGAGGACACCATCCGCCACTATCGCCATCTCTCCTCCAGACGCTCACGAGCCACATTGGCAGTATCTCGCGTGCTCTGGCGGAATTGGCCCACTTGGAGTCCAACATTCCAGCTATAGGATACAGCCCTGCATGGGGCCAGAAGTGGGCGGAGGCAGCCACCCACCTCAAAGCACTCAAAAGGCAACACAAACATCAGGTTTGTGTCCAATACAGGGCCACATGCATCACTAAAGGTGACAAGTGCACCGCATATTTCTTTAAAAATTTTTTGCACCATGCCAGAGCGTGGCCTGCACACAGGTGCAAAGAACGGATAATTCCATTGTGGACACACCGGCTGAAGTGGCAATCGAAATGCAAAAATATTACTCTGAGTTATACTGAGCCAAACCAGTTCAACAGGCTGAAGTGGTGGAATTTCTCAACCGAGCTCATATCTGCACCATTTTCTGATACCCAGAAATAATGAATTTAATTACTCCAAACGAATTATGGACAGCCATTCACAGTGCGCCAAACTGAAAATGGCCAGGCCCAGATGGCATTCCATATGAGTTCTACAAAAAATATTTCAAATATATATCCCCATTGCTGCTCACCTCACTTAACCTAAGCCTGTTGGAAACGCGCCTCCTACCAGGAGGACATGAGGCCTTTACTGTCACACTCTACAAGAAAGAGGATAAGCTTAACTTAGCCTACTGGCACCAATTCTCTAAAAAACACAGACACCAAATTTTAAACAAAAATCATATCTAACCGTTTAGGGACTGTAGCATCTGCCACCATCTCCCCAGAACAATTCAGTTTCATCCCCAGAAGGTCAATTTGGGATAACGTGCACTCTGTGGCTAATGCATGTCAATCCACAGCCTCAGGAGCACTGGTATTCTTGGACCAACAAAAGGCTTATGATAGAGTAAACTGGGAATACCTAAGGGCTTGCCTCCATCAATTCCGCCTACCCCCTGCTTCATCAACTGGGTGATGCTGCTCACGGAATCTGCAACAATGGCAGTATGTGGCCATGGCTTCCTAACGGAAGTAGTCCGTCTTTAAAGGGGCCTGCGACAAGGGGACCCCCTCAGCCCACTCTTATACAACTTCAGCCTTGACCCACTACTGCAAAATGTGAATGCCCAACTCACTGGGGTCCAAGTGCCAGGCCAAACCCCAGTCAAGATGATGGTATTTGCAGATGATTGCATGGTGGGGGTGTCTGTTAACAAAGATGCACGCGCGCTTGAAGCCCTCATCCAGGAATATTCCTGGGTAAGCAACGTGACACTGAACGCCTCCAAAACCGAAATCATCCTCCTTGGTCAGTTTCAGAACTGCTGGGCCCCAGCAATTAGTTCCCAACCCGGCCCATCTGCTCGCCCACGCCCACGCCTTAATAACTCAACACACACCACTCCACTGGTGCTCCCCTTTGTGCCACGTCCTACCATAGGACCGGTGCGCCATCTGGGCGTGTGGATGGAGGCAGGCGAATACGCGTCAGCAGTAATGGAGTGCCATATACTGGACAACGTGACGAAGCGAATCGCCTCTCTCAGAGCCCAACCTACTACCCTCACTGGCAGGGTTGTTCTAGCCAACTCTATGCTCCTATCCAAAGTCTGGTTTGGAGCTCACGCCATCCCCTTCTCCCCAAGCTTCTTTAAATCTCTGTATGCCTTGCTGCAAGGATGGCTTTGGTCAGGCCGCCCTCCACCAGTATGGCTAGAGGTCATGTTTGGCCCTCATCATCAAAGTGACATGGCCTGCTTGACTTCAAAGCCCATGCTGCCAAGATCCTGGGCACCTGGATCGCGGCTGTCACTGCTCCTACACTCCCATCCCAACACTGGTCCCACGCAGCCCGCTCCAACTTCTCATGAGCCTTGGGCCTCAACAATCCATCAAACCCCCACTCCCTGATGAAATACCTCGCATAACACACATTGGCCACAGGTCCTCACAGGAATAAAACCCACTACAAACGAATCCTACTCTCTATGCGGAGCGCTGAGTGGAGAATTTGTATTAGTGGACATACAACTCGAAGAGGCCACCCCTTTCCTCAGTTCACACAAGAGTTACAGGGGCTACCCATCCATGATGGCGTGATCCCCATTCGGCCCCATGTCCTATCCAGAGTGGACTACCTGGACATGATGGACATCCCTTATTCCACTAAGACCCAAAAAACTATCTGGAAATACGCACACCATCCTCTGTTACAACCTCAAGTCCACTCCCATGTGTGGCGCTGCCTGAGGCAGGTGTATCGTACAGCTGAGCGCTCTAATGCTTTACACTCATCCTGTGTCGTGTGTGGCCAGTATGGAACGCTGTTCCACCACCTGGAGAAGTGCCCCACCTCTAAAGTGATATGGCGCGAAGTTCAACGTCTGCTGGGCCAGGCTCAAGCACATCCCTTCAGTTTTTCAAGAGATATGTTTGCTCTATAAATGGCCTCCCCCTTCCACCCTCCCTCTGTGCTCTGGTGGTTACAATCGCCATGTGGACCATCCACACGATTGTCTTAGATGCCATCGCAGGCTCCACCCCCACCCTCCCAGAAACTGTCCACAGATTCCGGTCTCATTTGGTGGACCACTTTCAAGTGTGGATGTTTGGATACCTCCCACTGCATCGCCGACAGCTGGTATCCTCCTGGTTCCCAGTCTGGTTCATCAAATCAGACCCCTGACTCCACACGTGCTTAATAGTGGCTACGGCCCCTTCACACGTCCCCTCCCCTCCCCATAAGTGGCGTTCCCACTGTCAACAAGAGATAGCATCACTTCTCTGGGGTGCCTCCCCTGGTACTAAGTTTGTCTTCCCTGAGTCATATTTAAAAGTGTCTGTCCCATGGTCGGCCTTCCCCACAATAAATTTAAATTTAAATCAATTCAAATTAAGTAATAATTTTTGTATAAAACATAAGGATTACAAACTAAATAGTACTTGTCATTGAAATATGTAATTTAAAACAATAAGTTAGAATTGAGATTGATTTTTATATATTTTATATTATCTAATCTAACTTTTCTTTCTCGTTGCAAACACTTTTGCAACCCATTCAATTCAAGACTAAATCTAGTTTGATAATCTCATAGAGGGGATTAGTCTGCGCCCATGTCTGGGAGCAGTTGGGCAAGCAAGGCAAGAGGAGCAGGCGGAAGGCCCGTGGCCTCTAACGTTCAAAAACGCCCCGGAGAATCTGGCGGAATAGAAAAAAATCAAAAAAAAACTGGCGGTCACAATTTCCCCAGAGATACTCGCGTGGCAAGCACGATGCAACCAGTACATCAACACGCCACATTCCCAGCCACTTTTGTCAGTGGAATTTGGAGTCCGTGTGTATCTGGACATCCAAAAAACGGCCCTATGGGAAAAATTTTGTGAAGATGTACACAAAATTTTCCTGACTGCGGTGTATGTTGCACCTCACTCTATGTCGCACAGTTGGCTGGACCTAGGTTTTGAAAGCAAAATAGCAGCAGATGAGACTGCAGTGGTGCACATAGTGGTCGACCTCCCCAAGGGCAATGGGTCGTCAAAACTAAATGCACCAGATGGACAAAATCAAACCAAATTTTCCTCACGTTAGACTTTTTGCCTACTACAGTAAAACGTGCCATTTTGGAGCAACACCTGAAAGATGGTCTCGCCATATATGGTGAAATACAATCTTTTGAAATGCAATGCTTCATGCTGATGCCACACCTGTGCACCGGCAAAGCCATTGCAGTTCTGACCCCAACCGAGGAGATTGCGAAGGACCTAACCCAGATCCCGCACTCCACCTTTATTGACATCGCAGGGCACACCACCCACCCATTCTGGGTAACCGTGGACAGCGCGCCCCCATTTGCACCCACTGTGATGCGTTTGGCCATAAGGCGCACGCATGCCCCATCAAAGAGGGCGTCACATTCCAAGAGCACCCCTCGGCGGCCATGGCCAGCGGAGAGGCGCACTATGAACCAACCACAAGCACCAAGGAGGCTTTCCCGTGGGGAGCACAAGGCTGCTACCTATTGGTAAAGCCCATCTCCCCACAGGAGCGGAAGAAGGCCAAGCAGGCCTGTAGGACTGCAGCCAAGGAAGCGGCCAAGGCCACCACCACCATCCCACACTCACAACGCCAGGAGGACATGGAGACCTTCACAGTGGAAGCAACTCAGGAATCCATCACCCAATCAGATTGGGAGGCCCATGCCAAACGGGCCACTCAATCTGAGGATCCGATGGGAGATTTGATCTCACCCAATCGCTGCACCCAAGCCCCAGTCGAAACTGACTTGGGACCTATCCCAACCAAAAAATTTTTTTTGCCTCACTTGACAGTGCACCGAACTTATCTGCACCGCAAAAAATTCATCCAACGTCGGGAAAACAAAAAGTGAAGGCCAAAGCCAACACGACTCTTTCCGCAAAAAGTAACAAAAACCCCAATAGCGTTGCTGCTAATACCCGCGCTGTTGTGAAAGCCCATGGGGACCTGTAAGAGGCTGGTGGGCCTGGGGGCCCACCCCCTCATACCTAAGGTGCAATGGGGGAAACCTTCACTCTAGGGACGCTGAATATCGCTGGACTTAAGGCCTCCCCATCCTGGACTAGGAAACTGAGTTTTTTACAAAACAATTTAACTGTGGATATCCTGGCCATCCAGGAGTCCCACTGTCCACGAGGTTCTGAGGAAGCTTAGAAAACAATGCTCCTACCATCCCTATCCTTTTGGTCGAAGCACTGTGGGGTGCTAATTTGGAAAAACAATTTTTTCAAATTTACATCTTCAGAAACATTCCTAAATGGCCGAGTGCTCGTTGTCACCTTCTCATGGGCCAATGTTGCACACACAATCGTCAACATTTATGCCCCAAACGGTGCACATGAGCGTTGGGAATTTTTCTCATCGGTCAAATCCCTCCCACTACCCCCCAATTCTTTCCTAATTGGCGACATGAACTGTTGGCTAACCTCACCAATGGACCGGTGGCCACCTTCACCCCACGCCCCACAGGGTCATGTAGAACTATGCATTCTAAAAGCCACCCTTGGGTTAATGGATGCGCTGCCGCAACATGCCCTACTGCTCGAAAACATGACGCGTCCCCATGTCCACAACGGCCAATTAAGGTCCATGACCCACATCAACCTTATTCTAGTGCTGGCGAAATTCCAACCCCACATCTCCCACTTCAAAACAACGAAAATGGAATTCTCCGACCACTGACTGGTCTTGATAACATACCACTTACCCATCACAGTTGTAAAGGCCCCACATTGGTGCAAAATCCGCCCCCCAGAGCTCGCGTTGCTAGGATTTTCCACGTGGGGGAAGATGCAACTTTGGCAAAATCATTTGTTGCACCGTTTTGCGTGGACCCCATTTCCACATGGGCAACTTTTAAAGAAGACACCATCCGCCACTATTGCCATCTCTCATCCAGACGCTCATGAGCCACATCGGTGGTTATATCGCGCGCACTGGCGGAATTGGCCCACTTGGAGTCCAACATTCCAGCTCAGGATATAGCCCTGCATGGGGCCAGAAGTGGGCGGAGGCAGCTGCCCACCTCAATGCACTTGAAAGGCAACACAAACATCAGGTTTGTGTCCAATACAGGGACACACGCATTGCTAAAGGCGACAAGTGCACTGCATACTTCTTCAAAAAAATTTTGCACCACGCCAGAGCATGGCCTGCACACAGGAGCAAAGATCGGATAATTCTATTGTGGACACACTGGCCAAAGTGGCAATCGTGATGCAAAGATATTACTCTGAGTTATACCGAGCTGAACCAATTCAGCCAGCCAAAATGGTGGAATTTCTTGATCAAGCTCATATCCACACCATTTTCCAATACCCAGAAATAATGAATTTAATTACTCCAAACGAATTATGGACTACCATTCGCGGTGCGCCAAACTGAAAATGCCAAGGCCCAGATAGCATTCCATATGAGTTCTACAAAAAATTTTTAAATATATATCCCCATTGCTGCTAGCCTCACTCAACCAAAGCCTGTTGGAAACGCGACTCCTACCAGGAGGACATGAGGCCTTTACGGTCACACTCTTCAAGAAAGGGGATAGGCTAGACTTAGCCAACTGGCGCCCCATTTCTCTAACAAACACAGACACCAAAATTTTAACCAAAATCATGGCTAACCGTTTAGGGACTGTAGCATCTGCCACCATCTCCCTAGAACAATTTGGTTTCATCCCCAGAAGGTCGATTTGGGATAACGTGCACTCTGTGGCTAATGTGTGTCAGTCCACAGCCTCTGGGGCACTCGTATTCTTGGACCAACAAAAGGCCTATGATAGAGTAAACTGGGAATACCTTAAGGCCTGCCTCCAACAATTCCGCCTACTTCCCCGCTTCATTAACTGGGTGATGCTGCTCACATAATCTGCAACAATGGCAGTGCGCGGCCCAGGTTTCCTAACGGAAGTAGTCCGTCCTCAAAGGGGCCTGCGACAAGGGGACCTTCTCAGCCCACTCTTATACAACTTCAGCCTTGACCCACTACTGCAAAATGTGAATGCCCAACTCACTGGGGTCCATGTGCCAGGCCAAACCCCAGTCAAGATGATGGTATTTGCAGATGATTGCATGGTGGGGGTGTCTAATAACAAAGATGCACGCGCGCTTGAAGCCCTCATCCAGGAATATTCCTGAGTAAGCAATGCGGCACTGAACGCCTCCAAAACCGAAATCATCCTCCTTGGTCAGTTTCAGAACTGCTGGGCCCCAGCAAGTAGTTCCCAACCCGGCACATCTGCTCGCCCACGTCCACGCCTTACTAACTCAACACACACCGCTCCACTGGTGCTCCCCTTTGTGCCACGACCTACCATAGGACCGGTACGCCATCTGGGCGTGTGGATGGAGGCAGGTGGATATGCGTCAGCAGTAATGGAGTGCCATATACTGGACAACGTGACGAAGCGAATCGCCTCTCTCAGAGCCCACCTACTACCCTCACTGGCAGGGTTGTTCTTGCCAACTCTATGCTCCTATCCAAAGTCTGTTTTGGAGCCCACGCCATCCCCTTCTCCCCAAGCTTCTTCAAATCCCTGTATGCTTTGCTACAAGGTTGGCTTTGGTCAGGCCGCCCTCCACCAGTACGGCTAGAGGTCATGTTTGGCCCTCATCATCATGGTGGCATGGGCCTACTTGACTTCAAAGCCCATGCCACCAAGATCCTGGGCACCTGGATCGCGGCCGTCACTGCTCCTACACTCCCATCCCAACACTGGTCCCGCGCAGCCCGCTCCAACTTATCCTGAGCCTTGGCCTCAACAATCCATAAACCCCCACTCCCAGATGAAATACCTCGCATCACACACATCGGCCACAGGTCCTCATGGGACCAAAACCCACTACAAACGAATCCTACACTCCATGCGAAGCGCAGAGTGGAGAATTCGTATTAGTGGACATATAACTCAAAGAGGCCGCCCCTCTCCTCAGTTCACACAAGAGGTACAGGGGCTACCCATCCATGATGGCGTGATCCCTATTCGACCCCAAGTCCTATCCAGGGTGGACTAACTGGACATGATGGACATCCCTTATTCCACTGAGACCCAAAAGACTATCTGTAAATACGCACACCATCCTCTGTTGCAGCCTCAAGTCCACTCCCATGTGTGGCGCTGCCTGAAGCGGGTGTATCATACAGCTGAGCGCTCTAACGCTTTACACTCATCCTGTGTCGTGTGTGGCCAGTATGGAACGCTGTTTCACCGCCTGGAGAAGTGCCCCACGTCTAAAGTAATATGGCGCGAAGTCCAACGTCTGCTAGGCCAGGATCAAACACATCCCTTCAGTCTGTCAAGAGATATGTTTGCTTCATCAATGGCCTCCCCCTTCCACCCTCCCTCTGTGCTCTGGTGGTTGCAATCGCCATATGGACTATCCACACGATTGTCTTGGATGCCATCGCTGGATCCATCCCCACCCTCCCTGAAGCTGTCCACAGATTCTGGTCTCATTTGGTGGATCACTTTCAAGCGTGGATGTTTGGATATCTCCCACTACGTCGCCAACAGCTGGTCTCCTCCTGGTTCCCAGTCTGGTTCATCAAATCAGACATCTTCTTCCACACATGCTCAATATTGGCTACGTCCCCTACACACGTTCCCTCCCCCTTCCCATAAGTGGCGTTCCCGCTGGCAACAAGAGATAGCATCGCTTCTCTGGGGTGCCTCCCCTGGTACTAAGTTTTGTCTCGTCTGAGTCATATTTGGAAGTGTCCGTCCCATGGTCAGTCTTCCCCGCAATAAATTTAAATTTATATTATCTAATCTACTTTTCTCACTAAATAAACAGCATAGAACTTTAGTGACTAAATCATATTAAAGTTGTATTGTAAATACTCTTATGTCTTGAGTTTTATAAAGAGGTAAGGTTAGGCCTTTACATAAAGAAAAAAGCAACCTTTTTCAAAATTCTATGATTTTTTAGTTCTCTTTGGCTAAAAATACTAATATAATCTTTTAATTATATTCCTAGCTGTAATTAGTTTTAGATGTGACTATATGTGATATGGCTCTACTTCTATAAATTAAAATTTTTTTCACTTATTTTTATTCTGGTTTACTAATAGTGGATGGAAGGGCATTCTATGAGCCATTAGGAAGCAACTATACCAGGAAAGGGATTAGGCATTTTATTCTGCATCAAAGAGTATGTCTTTGAATGCTTTTCAAATTTCAGTCATGGCTGGATGATAACAGTTTAAAAGTGCCTTTAGCAATCATAAAAAACATATGATGCTTCCATTTTGAAAAACAGGTTAACAGCTCCCTTTTAATTCTTGTGAATGTGTACTGTTCTCAGTTGTTTTCCTTTTATTCCCTTGATATGTTGACGCCCAAGGAAGGCCATTAGAAGACTATGAATTGTACAGGGAACTATTATATAAATTTTACTCCAGGTCCAGTGGGTAGTTGGTTACTAGCAGACCATCTAAACCTGAAAATATTTATGTACAGCAGCTTCACTTGGACTGAGAGAAATTTATTTCCAATGCAAGAAGAACCTAAAGATCTAGTAGCTTCCCTTATGTATCTCAATGACCTGGCGCATGTGGTTGATTAGTGGTGAGTTACTGCCTTACCCCTAAGGATCCTCCCTATATGCCCATATTTGAAAATTGGTGGAAACATAGGTTCATGTGAGTATCTTGAGTTAAAACAATTGCTTCCTGTTTTAAGACAGGATCCTAATCTGAGTTTGAAATAAAGATCTAAACTAAAACTAATATAACGTAAATAAATTTCTAGAAGAACTAGTAATGACTGTAAAAGATATTTTATAGGATTATCCTATATTTATAAATGAATCATGGCAATTTGATGACCATTAATTAAGAAACATCAGCACCAAGTTGCAACAAAATACCTTTACTTCATGAGTCAACCTTCAGGTTGTGATATACCATTTGATCAGTAGTTCAATCACATGACCCTAAAGTTGCATCAATTGCACCTGCAATTGACCTGCAAATTTGTTATTCTAAAGCTATTGGCAACTGATCCTAATACTTGCTGAAAGTATGTTCATCAAATTAGCCATAGATTAATCCAATAATCAAATGACATAATTGCTAATTTGGAGATCACACTTGGAAGCCTAAAAACATCAAAGCTAACTGATTCAATTGCCATTATGCCTGATTTATATAGTTAATTATTTTAAAACATATTAGTAGAAACATAAAATGGTTAAAAATAACACAGACCAAGATTAACCAGATTATCTTCTTACAACATGACTAATCATGTGAGCTCTTCTGTGGCCAGCAAGCCAGAGTCACAGCGTCCTTGTCAGACCAAAACAATATCATAAAAATGGCAGAGAGGCCTTTTGTGCAGGTCCTCCTCCTCTAAGATTGTCAAGAAAAAATTAGGTGGCATCTATTATCAAGAACCACTGACAGCTGTAAAGAAAATGTTGGCGTACATCACTAAATTAAAAGAAAGGATTTAAAAACATAAAAAACATTCTAATATATTAAGAAATAAGAATAGCAAAATATAGCATAGAAAAAGTAGAGCATATATGTCATTTTTGTTTTTCTTTCAGTAGTTAACTATATTCTATTAAGAACTTAGCATGCACTCTATCTACTATTCTTCCATTGGGGAGGTCCTTGAAGATTTATGCATATAATGACAACCTATTTTTTAACTTAAAAGGTCTAACCCAGAGCTTTTCCAGCTAGCAGCTTCAGTCAATGACATGAGCACGATACCTATACTTTGATGCCAATTTTAGAAGTCAGAAAAGCTGGGAGTTTAAATCTTCATAGTCTTTAGCCTTAATTTTTCCTCTTGAGATGGTTGTTTTAAGCTGATGAGAAACCCTATCAACGCTTTTATTGGGCTTTCTAAATATTGTGAGGGCGTCATCTCTGGATTTGGTTTAAGAACAGATTATAATATTAGTAGTAAACAAGCCTATAATCCATAGAGTACTATTTTAAAAGCTCATCTACATATGGACGAGATAATACTTAAATTGTGGAAAGTGTCTTCATTGAATAGTTTAGCCAACTAAAGGTTTTCAGCTGACAGCTTCTTCAAGGTAGTGGCTATAGTACCATTCAAGCTATTGATTATTAAATTAGTTTCTGGATGTTAAAGTGTCATCAGTACTCCTTAAAATCCAATCATATTGTATAATTTTGATATGGCATGTGTGTTGAAGTTGCTTCTATAATCTGTTAAAAAACTTGAGGCAACCGTGCTGATTTATCAACAGTTCCATTATGAACTTTGGCATCACTGCTGGCATCCACTTTGGCTATATCTCACAACTCTACTCAATGAGTCAAATTAACAATGGCCACTTTTAATGTATATGTTCTTTTTGGTACTCATAGTCAGGGGATCCTACTATTGTAATGGATATAGTATTCCAAGCAGACCCAGGTAAATAGTCAGAAGATGTTGATCTATTATAGACTTCTGTGCCTGGAACATTGCACAATCAGCAATAGTTTCTGTGACATAAAAATTGAGGGATTCACAATACTATTTTTTATGAAACTTTTTTTTAGTACTAGATGGTCCTAACCTGATTTATGAAACTTTTCTAACGTCATCCACAACCACCCAAGTACAGTTAATTTATGGGCTGCACCAATGATTCTAGTTTGTTTGAAAGGCTTTGAAAACATTTGGGATTTTTCCCGAAAATTAACAACAGAACTATGAAAAATTTGGTGTTATCAAATGCTTTATTCAATGCTTGCTGTATTTCTAGTTTTTGGTCCTGGATATTCTCAGCATTCATTCTTTCATATACTATATAAGCTTTATCTTGAGAAATAGAACTTTTGGCAACTGGTATAAACCCTCAGAATTTCTGTATAGTCCCTACTTGGTGTAAATCTAAAAATTTATATGCTTGTAATTTTAAGGCCCAATGGAACAACCTCCTTTCAGGCTCTTTTAAGTTATGAAGTAATTATGAAGAAAAATGGTCTGTCACCACCATAAAATGAACTCCATAGATATATACTCTGAACTGCCTATAGGGGTATATTACCTCAAGGCATTCACACTCTGTCACAGTGTAGTTCTTCTACACTTGATCAGAGTTTTCCTTACATAGCTACAGGGTTTTTTAATGCTAATTTTTTATTGACTTAATACAGCACCAATTTCAATTTAAGATGTTTCTATTTGTATAATAAGTGGCCAATTGTAATTTATATAGTGCAATATCATATATATCATTAAATAAATTCTAAGTGCATCAAAGGAGTTCTGAGCTTTCTCATTTCATGAAAAATCTTCCTTGGGATCCTTTAACAGCTAAAAGTGACCCAAAAAAACTCTAAATAAAAGACAATAATAGCCAGCCATTACTAAAAATGCTTATCAACTAAAATTTTTTCAGTTGTAAATTGGCCTGAAATTCTTCAATATCAGGTTTTTAAGCGCGTAGTTCATTGCATTTACAATAAAGCCTAAGTATCCACTTTTTTTAAAAAATGACAAAGTTGGTTATATTTTCCTAAATGCTGATGTAATTTTTATTAAACCTTCAAAGTATTCCAGCTGATCTGTAAAAGTGTGACTAGAAACATTGATATCATCTAGATAGACAATATTACAAAACAAATCAGATTAGCTAACAAGGGACCTTTTGCTACTGAAGTGTAGCGACACATTGCAAAGAGCTTAATGCATCTGCATTAGTGATATAGACCTTAGCCAGTAATAATTGACAATGTTCTCAATCCTCCTTAGGTAGACTAATTTGCCAGTACCCAGATATAAGATCCATTTATGAAAAGAACTGCTTTTTTCCTAGGAGATCAGACATCATCTATTCAGAGTAGTAAGTATGAGTCTTTTTTTGTTATTTTGTTCAACTGATGGTAATCAATAACAGCTCAATTGGATCTATCTTTCTTTTTTACAATTATATTTGGACTCGCCCATGGGCTTGAAGATGGAACCAATACCTATGTTTTTAGAAATTAACCAACTTCATTGTAAACTATGGCCTCACTTTCCCATGAGCATCTAATTGGCCTCATCTAAATTGGCATTTTATAGTGATGTCAGCTTATAAACTACCTATTTGGCATATCAAAGGTTATTTTACTTTTTGCAAACACCTCAGAATATCCTTTCAGATAATTTATGGACTTGATACCTCTGTTCATCCAAGTTCTCAGTAAGTTTTAACAATCATGTATATGGCAAAAATTGTCTTGGATATCTGGTCATCTGGTAATCCCATCTCTTCAGCTGTCCAAAGATTATGAAATAATAAAAGTTCTTTAGAACGTGTTTTTTGGGCATTCTGTTAGTTATCAAGGATTGCTTGCTTGATAAATTAAATCCTGCGCATCTAGTCAGGTTGAAGTTTGGCCAAAAGTTCCTTAAATAAGCCTGTGTTCTTAGGGTATTTTGAACTTTTGGAAGCTCATTAGGCTTATTAAAATTAATCTGAATCTTCTGGTTGATCTTGGCTTAACTTGCCCTATGTATATTTTTTAGATCTACAGAGACAGGCAAAGGTACAAGCTAAGAATTCTGAATGCCACTTGTTGACACTCTTCAGGAAAGACTTCTGATAGAGAACCAGATATTGAGATTTTAATAAAATATATCTTTTATTAGATAATATTATTTGATGATAATTCATTAGGCCAGGCGTCAGTTTCTATACCTCTAGGGCATCTTCTGGCCACATATTGAGCATGCAATTTCCACAGGTAACTATTTACACCTCACTTTACCCTTGAACTGATACAGTTATGACCTAATGCTAGGTATATTGGTGGCAAAATACTCTCATATTTAGAAAGTTTCAGGGGCAAAAATTGCAGTACAGACATGCAAATTATATAGAATCATTCCAAATTGATTTTAATCATACTGCTGACAAAAATATGACTTCTGGGAAATTTGGCATTGTTTTCAATTAAATGATGTACCACTGATTGGTATATTGAAAGGCCTTTATCAATAGCACAAGGTACTCCCATTCAGGCGGTCCATGTGCAAGTGCTATATTAAGAATCTGATATGAATGGACAATAATTGTGGGACAGCAGGGCGGAATCTGCCAAACGTAGTATCAGTTACAATTATTTGAGTGCCTTGAGACGAGGCGATATTGGGATAATGGGTCTTTATAAGATATAGTGGATTTATTGGATTGCCTCTATATACAGTGATAAGGTGATGTTCAATAAATATGAAGTAAATTATTTACGATTAGGGTGACAGAGGATTATAGAATAACAAGCCAAATTTGAGGAGAATTGGCGAATAGAATAACCCAAGAAATGAGAAGCAGTATTGCCTGAAGCAGACGTATATAAGCAAAATGGGCGATTGAGAGGTGGTAGGTTGTTTTTAGCGTAGATGAGACAGGACAGCAAAAAGTAGCTTTATTTATAAGAATTAAATAAAAGAATCAGTTGGGGAAAATTTCCCTATTTTTAGTATATTTTCAAGTGCATCTAAAGGATTGATGATCCCCACATCATCTGTCTGTTTCTCAGTGGGTTTGACCTGTGCAAATAACCTGATGGATCCTAGCAATACCATCCAAAATCATAACATGCTATAATGCCAATTATGAGGATTGGCATACAAAAATCACCATAGGGGAGAAAATTGATTATGACATATTCTGTCAATCTTATTATTATACATGTCCATGGGATTTTAAAAGTTATTTTCAGGATCAATTGCTGTACGATTTCTTAAGATGAATGGTTGATATTTCTCCCAATTAGTTTAGGCCAAATAATGAGTTTGTTGTATGTATAATTGTCCTGATTATGCGAAAATATTTGGCCTGAGCTTTTGAGAGAATGATTAAATGTAACTGACATTGAGATAATTGGCCCAGGCTGTCAGGTGAATAATTAGCTTAAGTTGACGTTGAGATATTTGGCCTGAGCCATATAATAGTAATTGTCTTTAGTTGAGAATCAGGGTAATTAGCTTAAGTTTTGGAAGGATAATTGGCCTGATCTTTTGGTTGTTAAAGGGTTTACTTTTGGGTCAACCACCAAAATCTGACTTCCCCCACTTGACTTGAACATAAGCACTAAGATACCTAAAAAGCCTTCATTGATCTTCATCATTCTTTTATTTTGGCCTGGATTGCTGATAAAAATAAGCCATTTGCATAGCCATAACTTTGGCCTCAATGCCAATGAAGCTGTAGTTGGATCAACTCCCCATCCTCAAGTACAAACTATAATATTGATTATCTTATATATATATTTATTTGTATTAAATTTTTTTTGTTTTTTTTATTTTTTCCCCTTTTATTCAATGCTCCTATTATATACTTATATTTTTCTTAATTGGCAGCTTATCAAACCTTATCAGGAAGTTTGCATGGACTCAGTTATATATATGGCCAGTCCTAATATCCTTTATTGTATATATGAACTGAGATGTCTTCTCATTTATTTTGAATGATCCTACCAGGATGTGATCTAACTTTTGCAATTGACCCAATCCGTGGGTGTTGCATAATAGAACTTCTTTGTCAACTTCAGTTTCAGATAATTTGTAGCAATTCTTCCAAATCCTTTTCATGTCAGGCCTTTTTCAAGGCAAAACTTTTGTCAAAGGCTTGAGTTTGCAGTTTGATTTATGTATCCACATGCTTCTTGACTTATTGAGGATAACTGTTCTCACCAGGATCTTTTAGGACTGAATATAGTAGAAATGTTAGGTCTGGATGTCTCTCATATAATAATTGTAAAGGGGGCTTCCTGGTTGCCAAATGGTAGGAGATTATGTAGGGAAATGCTGCTTACTTAAAATATTTACTCCATTCAGATGTTCTGCTAAAGTTAATTTTTGATCAAGTTTACCGATGTCCTGTTTGCGCGCTCATTTGTACCATTTGTTTCAGGATGATAGGGAGCAGAAAGCACATCTCGTACCCCCATTATATTGTTGAGCTTAACAAGGACATTGGCGATAAAATTTGTCCCATTATTGGTTAGAATAACCTGGGAACATTCAAGCTTGTGGAAGATGTTTTCAAGGACGATCTTTGCTGTAGTTTCAACTCATGCTCCCTAATACTTCTTGGCTTTAACCCATTCGATCAATTATCAAAAACTACAATAATGTACTTGGCCTTCGAATTTGCTTGTTGGAAGTGGGCTGACAACGTCAATAGATACAGCGCACCAGGAAAACTTGGGCTGAACAAGCTGATAAGATGTGCTTTTTTGGAACAGTTTCTTGACTTGACACGCCGCACAGCATTCTAACGTTTCTTGGATGCCAAAATGCATTTAATCCCAAAAGTAGAATTGCTTCCTATGATCTTTCATAACTTTAAATCCACCATACCCTATGGCCTTATGGGAAGCCAAAATGATGTCTGTTTGGGCCAATGGTCTTGGAAAAATACACTTCTTGCCTTCAATGCTCTTGTAAATTGTCCCATTCTTGATAGTTATATTTTTCATATATCTGATAATAGTTTTTGGATGGTTTCAGACTCACCTTGTTACTCTCTAATATCATTTTCTTAAACAACTCATCAGCGGACAGACTAAGTGGTGCAATAGTAGGTGGTTGGAAAAGTCAAACAGCATTTTGATGTTTTACCTCAGCTCAATTATCAATTGTGTAATCATAAAGCTTGAAGCTTTAATTACTAGTGGGCTAATTGTCCCTCAGCTCTCCTGAGTTGTTCAGCCATCTTAAGGATGCATGATCATTAACAACTTTGAAATGAGTGCCATGCAGATAGACCGAGTTTGCTTGCAGGCATATATGATAGCTAAGCATACTTGTTCCATCACTGGATAATTTTTCTCTTGAACATTTAGGTCCAACTAGAAAAGACAAATGGATGTTCTTCACCGTCTTCCCTGATTTGAGATAATATGGCCCCACTGCCATAGGGATGCGTCAGTCTGGACAATAAATTCACAATATATGTCCAGATATCAAAGAACAGGTGTGACCAATAGGGCCAATCAGAGTTTATTAAATGAATTTTGGGAAGCTGGAGTCCAGTCAAGTGGGACCTTATCCTTAAGTAGATAGAAAAGCTTCTCTACAAGTTGTGTGAAGTCAGTGATAAATTGGTGATAGTACTTAATCATGCCTAGGAATACTTGAATATCGTACTTGGATTCATGCTGTTTCTTTTTATAGTTGGCATCTAACTTTGAGGGTTGGGTTAAAGACCCACTTTGTCAATTACAAAGCCAAGTTATTCCAGCTGATTTTTAGAGATTGACACTTTATGGGCTTATTTTTTAGAGTTTGCAGATGCTAGCCATTTGAAAACCTCCTCTAGTGTTCCAGATGGATGTCAAAAGTGCATCTGAAAACTTTGATATCTTCAAGGTACACTAGTACATATGGCAACTTCAAATCTCCCATGATTGTGTCCATGGCCCTCTGGAAGGTAGCCGGGTCATTGCAGAGCCCTTAAGGCATTCTCATCAGTTATAATAGGCCGCTAGTGTTATAATTGCACATTTCTAGCGCTCCTCTTTAAGCAGATCTGTTTGCCAATAACCTCTTTTAAGTTTCATTGCTGAGAAGAACTTCGCTCCCCCAGCCTGTCCAAGGCATCATCAATTTGTGGCAGAGGGTATGAGTCCTTCTTTGTGATGTTGTTTGCCTTTCAGTAATCAATGACTACTCAGTTGCTTCCATCCTTTTTCTTCACTTAAAATTGGGGCCTCCCAGGGACTTTTTGAAGGCACTAACATGCCGCGATTGTGGAGTTCCTTAATCTTCTTAGATAAAGCTTCTTCTGATGATTTTAAAGCGTCTAATCAGACGTAATCAAATTGGTTTATTGTCTCCAGTATTGATATTGTGGGTGACGCTTAACACATCCCAAGTTGAATCATCTTGTACAAAAATTTTCTGATATCTAAAAAAATAAACTATTGAGATTGGCCTTTCTCTGAGTTGGTCAGGTTGATTAAATTGGCCTTAGAGACAACATTATTAATGCTGAGTAGGCCCTTATTAGGAAGCCCTAATTTGACAAAAGTTCCAAATCATGGAATAAGTGAATTTCCATGGAAGGGAACAGATGCAGAAATTTGATGTTTGATGTCACTTGATAAAGATAGGCCAAATTGGCAGGTTTGCACACAAGATGTAAATTTCTCCATAGCCAGGAGTGATAATACCAAGGGCGATGTTCAGCTCTAATTGAGATTTAGACCATGGTTGATTTACTCCACCATAAAGTCCTTCGTGGAGTTATTTGTCAGCCCAGTTAGGAAATTATTTGATCTCTAGAAATAATTAATGTAATGTGCTGATTTTACCGAAGTGGGATCCCTTTGACTCATTGATCTGGGTGGGTAGTGTTATCTTTGACCGTACTTTTACATACTTTTTGGGTCTACTCCATCTTTGTAGACCAGATTTATAATGTAGGATGTGCTTCTTTTTATCAACTGTCCTATCCTTATTATAGTAAAGTGGAATATCCTGGAAAATAATGGTGAAGTATTTTACTTATAATTGGTAACAACTCCATATTTTCTTAGGAAATTAGGCCTAATTTATTAATCATAGTTTTTATTCAGCAACACTATGGCAGGTGTTATCACTACAATAGATCCAAGTCTGAGAGGTAGGTTACTGTAGCACCCATCAATTTAGTTATATGCGGTCCAGCTGTACCATAATCCTGACAGTGGGCAGCATCAGGCGCAATTTTCAATTTTTTAACCAACTTTGTGCTGACTATATTGATAGGAGCACCACTATTAATGATGGCCCAAACTCACACCTTATTACTGCTATATCCACATAAGTACATTAAGAGTAGTTTCTAGAGGTATTTATTTTGTGAATACTGTGACTGCTTCCAGACTCCAGATGTGATTTTATACTTGAGAATATATCTAGGAAGTTATCTACTAAGGTAATCATATGAATGGCTACTTTTACGTTGTCAAGCAAAGATAGTTTAGTTAAACATCAAGGTTGGAGGTCCAAACCCTGATTATAATCTGTTCTGCTTAAGCCTTTGACACCTCTGTTTAGGCTTTTTTTTTGGTAATTTTCAGGGGTTTAGTTGCTTTTAATTTGGTCCAGATTTTGACCTTAAGGACATAATTAGCCACAATATGGTGTAGGTTATTTTGGAAACATCTTCAGCCCTAAAGAGCTCTCCTGGGTCAGGTGAATGGTTTGGTGAACACTAGTAGATTTAAAGCATTCCGCATCTACTCCTCCTGCTATTTTTTGCCTCACTGTCACTGTTGATTTCTAGATCAACGTTGATTCTGGGCTTTTTGGATTATCATCTGTAGCATTATCTAGCAAAATGTCCCTTTTAACCTTTGTTGTGGCATGGAATCGGCACAGGATGCTGTTTTTTGATAAATATTTGGATTGTGCTTTATGAATTTTTCCTTTGGTCAGACAAAGTGTTGAATGGTTGACTGGATATAAATTGTTGGTAATTATAAATCAATAATATCCTAAGTATATCTGAACTTGGGATTTGTGGTCTAGCAATTCCACTTAACAATATTTGACTATGATAACATGAGCATGGGGCTTTGTTAATTTAGTCAGATTTATAATAATCAACTACATAACCTGGGCACGTGGGCTTTGTTGGTTTATGTCAAAATTAGTAGTTAATATTAATTGAGTTTTTCGATCAAATTAATTATTAATTAGTGGTATGAATCGCCTTGGTATGTGCTGCCAATTGTTTGAGATGAGTATTAGTTCAGCTACTTGCAGATGCGTTAGAAATACTGTCTTGAATATGTTTCTGAGTTTGAGACTGACTCTGAGATGATTGGGATGTTTCAAGTTGAATGGATTGTAGACCCTCTAACGAACTTATTACTTTCTCTGGCCAAGTGCCATTGAAATTGAGGTGTCATGGGTAAGGTGTGGTGAACATTGAACCCTCTAAAATATCCCAAGTTACTACTAATAAAAACAACAAATATTCCTACAGTTCTATAATTTAATTTATAAGCTTTTGTATTAATACATTACATTGTGTTACGTTGAGATTTACTTAGGATCAGGAAGATCAGGGCATCGTGCCATCATCTAAGTATTGACAGGATAATATAAGGTCCAGTAGAATTACCAAGATGTTATATCTTAATTATAGTCAGCGTCTGGACTGTTGTCTTCATACAATAGACGTTCAAAACTCCATCTTACCTTATAAGAAGAACTAGTCACTCTCAATATACCAAAAATTCAACAAGTGGCGCTCATGGCTGGGAATGCAGATGGTGACCGCGGCGAGTATGGGAGTAGTCCCAATCAATTATTTAGGACTATTACTGGACCTAATGGGAATACAGAAATGACTGTGTCTCAAATTAATTTGAACAATTTATCTATCATTACTCACCCTGATGAGCCCATTTCAAATGAAGAACTTGAACGACTCAAGCATCAGTTGTTAAGAGGGTACCAAATGGGACAAGGGCCTGCGGATAACAGCAGTAATCCTTTCTATCATCAATGACAGCAAGATGTGCTGTTGATGAGATATCTAGCTCATCATCAACTGAGTGTAGCTCAAGTCAGAAATAATTTAATTGAGATAGAGAATATTGCCCAATACCTAATTGAATTTGTACATCCAACCTCTAGAAATTCTCAGATGACAATTGCTCGCCATCATGCAGCCATTTCTGAGTTGGTTAACTTCTCACAAAACTCCAGCCAGGTAGCCCAAATTTTAAATGAACGTTTAGAGGCCAACTTTGCTGAAAAACGTTCTAGCTTGTAAGCGAATTATAATCTAGCTACTTGGGCTAATGACAGAGTGGCAGATTAGCACAAGAGATAAATGATAGATTGCATCCTATCTTTGAAATTTCTTAGAAGAAAGAGAAATTACCAAAACTTGGGTCAACAACATCACACAAACTTCAATTAATGCTTCAGAGTTTATGAGGCTTAATCACGAAGCCCAAGAGGCACAGTTAAATACTAGTGATGAAGTTTGTAATCAGTATCAACGACTGTGCACCCAAATTTTGCAGATGAAGGATGATTATACTGAAAAAATCAATTATTGGCAAACACAATTTAAAGGCCAACGGGCAGAAAATGGAAAAATTCAAGATTCTATTGATCGTCTCAATTTTCAGATTAAAAATCATAATGAGGAGGTCACCAATATTAATGAGTCAAATAATCTTCTGTATGGAGAAGTGAATCAGTGTAAGAAGACAATTAAGGAAAAAGACCAAGTGATTTCTAATTTGCAATTGCAAACCACCACTTTGAATGAGGAAATTGCAAAGTTAAAGATTTTAAATCATGTTAATTGGGATAATGAAATTAATGAGCAGATCCGAAACTTGGGTAATGGGCGTTGCCAATGTGCTACAAACCATTCAACTGGAAATGCTTCTGAATACTACAAAGATGAAGCTTCAGAAGTAGTCACAGAAGTAGATGCTGTACCACATCAGCAGATGCCCAGTAGAATGGTTGCTTTGGCTAACCCAAGTTCCTCCAGCCAAGATTCAGTGCCTCAACGCCCTAGTGCATCTGGACTGAGTCATCAAAGAAGCAATTCTGATAACTCAGGGCGGGAAAGCGATAATTACAAGCCAGCAAACCTGCCTATATTTGACAAAAATGGAAGTATTACCACCTTTATCAAACATTTTGAATTAGCTATGTATGGGGCCAGTGATTGCAATTGAGCAGCTACTATGGTTAACTGCTTGGACCAGTGGAGCATTGAGTTAATTATGCCCCATATCAATGAAAATCCAACTTATGCTGAAGTCAAAGAGGCTGTGCTTTACAAATTTGGAGGTCTAGAACGAATGGTGACAAGAAAATCTAAATTTATGAATATTCAATTTAAAGAAGATGAAGCCATTGATGAATTTGCGGATTGAAAATATCATGAAGTGCAAATTCTCTTAGGCGCCAAGACTATGGTTGACTTTGACGCTAAGATTGCATTAGAAAATTCAGTACAACATTACCAAAATTTATTAAATGTTTTAATGCCTACCTTCATACAAAATCTTACAACATCTGAACTAGTTGACTATCTTTGCAGATGTTTACAGAATTATGGTCCTCCAAATAATGGGTACAAATCAGGACCTGCCTCTGTGGGGAAACTCATTGAAGTCAATAAGAAGATTGAAATTGATTCACCTGTGAAAACTGAATAGTACTCAGATACCAAGCCTACACGCTCAATGAATGATATTACCTGCTATAAATGCAACCGCAAAGAGCACTCTGCCTCTCAATGCCGTCAACACAACATCAATATGGTCCTTCCTGATAAAGTACAGGAGAAGGGAAAAGAGCAAGCACAATAGATGTGGGATGCTCTATTGTGCCAGAAAAACTAGTTTCGCCTGATTGATAAAAAAACGCAGGCCACAGGGCCTTGCTTAATGATGAAACAAATTCCATTATAGTACCTAATGAAGATTCTACAAATGTACATGTGGTAACCCGACTCAGAGTAAGGTTGTCATGCTTGGGGCCTCTGAAGTAGTAGCTAAACCTTATTTACAACAAATAATTGAAAATATTCCAGCAGAAGGTCCAAGCAATGCATCCAATACTACAAGTATGAAAGGGGTCAATATAGCAATACCAATTGACAAATCCATCCATGAATGTCCTAGCATTGGAAATACTCTGATTAAACACTCGTAATTCTCTGGATTCTTCACATATTCACTTAGTAAATTCTATTGATTCCTACTACTATGAGTGCACTTACGTGGATATTCTGGTCAATAAGATCAAAGTTGTTACTATTGTTGATAGCGGAGCACCTATAAACATTGTTTCCACGAGGTTGGTGAAGAAACTGAAAATTGCGTTAGACATTGACCATCATATGGAGTATGGAACCGCGGGTCTCAACAGCACTAAGAGTGAAGGAGCTTATAGCACCTTGCCACTGCGATTTGGAGCTTTAGTAGTAGCAGCACCCACAATAGTGCTTCTGAACACCAATTATGACATCTTAATTGGAACAAGTTTTTTAAGGACCTATGGAATTTCATGCAATTTTAAAGAAAATGTCTTAATGATATTAGGTCAATCACTTCCAACTTATTACTCTCATGACAATATGAAGCCCACAAGCCATCGTTGAAACTTTATTAATATATCTTATGCCAATGGAATAGTACCAATAGGATATATTCAGCGAGGAAATTGAAGCCGTTCCATGCTGAATGATATAAACAAAAATTGAGGAATACCCCTACGTGTGAAACAAGGATGCAAGTATAGCTCCAGGCCATCAACTAGTTAAGAAGACTGGGACCACGCTGGATATTCCAGAAGGACTATATGGTGAGGTTATGTCCCCGTGGCATCGCTCTCATATGGAACCTTGCATAGCTCCTGGAATACTTATACCAGGGCATGGTGAAATTGATGTCCTATATCCCAATCTAACAAACTAAACTATTAAGGTCAAGAAATATCAAGTGGTTGCATTCGTGCATCTGTTACTAAAGGATGAATTAAAATCAGCTATTGAATTTAGCGATTTGTCTGAGCTAGGATTACCAAAAGAAACCCTTGGGGCACATACTGTGATCCCTCAAGAATTGTTTACCGGATTATCAGATCAACAGAAGGATAAAGCACTAGAGTTGTTCAAATGATATTCCAAAATTTTCGCCAAAGATGATCAAGATCTAGGTTGTGCAAAAGGAGTACAGCATTTTGTTGACACTGGGGACCATGTACCTATTAGAATGAGGCCAATTCGGCGCCCTAGGGCTAGCAATGAAATAGTCAGTGAAGAGTTAGAAAAATTGCTAAAAAGTGGAATGATAGTGCCATCCAAAAACCCGTGGGCCAGTCCAGGTTTAATCATAAAGAAAAAAGATGGCAGCAATCAAGTCATAATTGATTACCAACACCTAAATGCCATCACAAAAAAGAATTCTTATCCGTTGCCTAGAATTGATGATGCTTTGGATCGTCTGGGAGGAGCGAAATACTTTACTGCCATGGACCTTATCTCCAGATATTAGCAAATTGAATTGCCTAAGGAGGAACAGGAGAAGTGTGCAATAATTGCTACTCAAGGACTATTTCAACCAACGCGCAGGCCACAGGGGCTGTGCAATGCACCAGTAACTTTTCAACGAGTGATGGATACAATCTTAGGGGATTTTAAATTATCCTGTGTACTGGTTTACTTGGATGATATCAATGTCTTCTCATGAACGTTTTCCAAACATTTGGAGCACCTTGAACAAGTGTTTGAACAACTATTGAAGGCTAATCTGAAGATAAAACCTAGAAAATGTCAGTTCATTAAAGAACAATTGGAATACCTTGGGTTCATTATTGACGCCAATGGCTTGCGGCCTCAACCTCAAAAGGTGGAGGCAATTAACAAGATGCAAGCTCTAATGAGTATGAGGGATGTTCAAGTGTTCTTATGCATGGTAGGGTATTATCAAAGATTTGTAGAAGGGTTCGCGAGGATTGCTGAGCCCCTATTCCATTTGCTGCAAGGAGGAGTTCGATTTTTCTAGGCAGAAGAATGCCAACAGGCCTTTGAGGCTTTGAAAACCAGAATGAGTTTAGTGCCTATCCTTAAATATCCAGATTTCATGAAGCCTTTTATCATACAAACTTACGCCTCATTGACTGCAATTGGGGGTGTGCTATCTCAGATTGGGGAGTATGAGGAGGAGCATCTGGTCGCTTATTGCAGCAGAACACTGAATAAGCATGAGCGCAATTATACAGTGACTGAACAAGAGTGTTTAGCTGTAATCTACGCATGTAAACAATTTCGAGTTTACATCCATGGTACCAAGTTTCAAGTAGAAACGGATCACAGCTCATTAAGATGGCTCCACAACCTCAAGGAACCTGAAGGATGCTTAGCCCACTGGGCTTTAATATTACAAGTTTATGATTATGAAATTATCCATAGAGCTGGGGCGGCCCATCAAAATGCAGATTAATTATCGAGAATTCCCATTGTAGCTGTCCTGAGCAGTTTAGCTGATGAACTCCATGAAAAGATGATTAATTAGAAATATAAGGATGAGCCAACTGAAGTGAAAAAAGCAATAAAAAAAGCATTAACCAACACTGAATATAGGAATGGAGTTTTATACAAGCTCAGGCCCAATGGGCAGCGTCAAATTTCCCAAAACCTTCTGACTGAATGGAAATTATTACACAAGTGCATAAGGCCATGGGGCACAAGGTTTAACTAAGATGCTAGAATTAATTAAGTCAAATTACTACTGGGATTTAATGCGCTTTCATATCTAAGATGTACTTGACAAATATCATTCTTGTCAAATTACAAAACCTATGAAGTCGGATGTGAAATATTATTTAATCAAACCTGACTGGGCTTGGCATACCGTATCAATAGATGTAGTTGGCACTTTGCCTGTGAGCAGCCTAGGCAACAAATACATAATTGTTGCTATTGACCATCTTATGAAATGGGTGGAAGCAAAAGCAATCCAAGACGTTGGGGCCTTAACTACTGCCAAGTTCATTATGGATAATGTAATTTAAAAGCATGGATGCCTACAGAAGATCTTGATGGATAATGGCACAAATTTTACTACTCAAATGATACAACAGCTAAATGAGTTGATGTCTTTTAAAGGAGTGCTATCAACACCATACCATCCTGAAACTAATGGTATGGTAGAGCGAGTGAATGGCACTCTAGTAATCATTTTATGCAAAAACGCAGCCTTAGTGCCTTCACTATGGGCTACCTCTATTAGTGCTACCATGTTTGCATACAATATTGGACATCAAAGCAGTACCAGCCACTCTCCGTTTTGATTTCTGTATGGTAGACAGCCATCTTTGCCTCCATTATTATATTCAGTCCTCAGTTCAACTGAAGCAATTAGTCAGAATAATTATGTTGAGCAGCTGGAGAAGACATTAATCAAGTTACAATTGGAAGCTTATCAAAACGCAATTAGTCAAAAAACTATTCAGAAGAGCTACAATGACTCCAAATGGGCTATGGTGGCTAAATTTAAAGAAGGGGACTTAGTAGTATATTGTGATACTCAGCGCAGGCCGCGCGAACAAGCTTGCCTCACTCTGGAAAGGTTTATTTATTGTATTGGAAAGATCATCTGAAGATGTATATACTATAAAGGATCAAGGCGGCTGGGTTGTGAATCAAGTACATGCTAAATTCCTTTATCCATATATAAAAGAATAATAATAATAAAAAAAAGTGAAAAAGAAAAATTAAAATAAGAAAAAGGTGTAAGAAATAATGTACAATAAAATAATAATATTAAACAGTAATATAGAAAAGTTAAGAAATAAGTAAAATATAAACATTTATTCGAAAATGAAGCCTCATTGTTGTTGAAAAAAAGGAAACTCATCTTCTGGAGGGGGAGAAGAGTGAAATTAGAGCCAAGGGGGCTAGTTCAATATTGCCAAAGATGGTAGAGCCTCAGTAGGCATAGAAGAAATGAAGGCAAAGCGCATGAACTAACTGTAGCATTCAGCTATTAATGGAGCATCCTATTCTGAAGATTGAGAAAAATTGGATGTTGTGACCAAGAAAAATTGAATACCTCCGCTTTTATATAGTCAAGGAGGGGGAAGTGTTGAATGGTTGACTGGATATAAATCGTTGGTAATTATATATCAATAATATCCTAAGTATATCTGAACTTGGGATTTGTGGTCTAGCAATTCCACTTAGCAATATTTGACTATGATAACATGGGCATGGGGCTTTGTTAATTTAGTCAGATTTATAATAATCAACTACATAACCTGGGCACGTGGGCTTTGTTGGTTTATGTCAAAATTAGTAGTTAATATTAATTGAGTTTTCGATCAAATTAATTATTAATTAGTGGTATGAATCGCCTTGATATGTGCTGCCAATTGTTTGAGATGAGTATTGGTTCAGCTATTTGCAGATGCGTTAGAAATACTGTCTTGAATATGTTTCTGAGTTTGAGACTGACTCTGAGATGATTGGGATGTTTCAAGTTGAATGGATTGTAGACCCTCTAACGAACTTATTACTTTCTCTGGCCAAGTGCCATTGAAATTGAGGTGTCATGGGTAAGATGTGGTGAACATTGAACCCTCTAAAATATCCCAAGTTACTACTAATAAAAACAACAAATATTCCTACAGTTCTATAATTTAATTTATAAGCTTTTGTATTAATACATTACATTGTGTTATGTTGAGGATTTAATTAGGATCAGGAAGATCAGGGCAGCGTGCCATCGTCTAAGTAATGACAGGATAATATAACTTCCAGTAGAATTACCAAGGATTTAAATCTAAATTAGAGTCAACGTCTAGTATGTTGTCTTCATACAATAGATATTTAAAACTCCGTCTTACCTTATAATAAGAACCAGTCACTCTCAATATATCAAAAATTCAACACAAAGTGTTATTTTTTGGACCTGAAAAGGAGTTTTTGTTGGTCCTTGATCCAATTAGGAGTATCAAAACTGTAGACATAGCTTCTCATGTAATTGGTGAGCTCTTTAATTTCTACCTCTTTATTAAATGCAGGTATCATGACATGGTTCAAGTCATAGTAAGGAATGACTGCATGTTATATTGAAATCTTAGCATCAAATTTATCTATTGCATTGCACCCAATCAAGACTTGTGCCTCATGGAAAAATCTGTCAGCAAAGTACTTAATAGCTTCATTCTAATTATATATCTATTGTTAAGAAGCTCTTTATTTGTGGCCTCTAATTTTCTAAGCCTTAAAAATTGTTGTCACCTCAAGTTTAGCACCCGTATACAACCAATAATTGCCCAAATAGTCTATAACGAGGTCACAGCACGGGCATCAATTAAGTTGATTAGTGACGATCCTTTTGCATGTTCTGATTCTCCCTGCATTGCTTTTTAAATAGCTTGAGAAAAGAGTGAAAATTCCCATCCCTAGAAAACTTTAGAAAATTCAATGGTCTAAAGTCATCTTGCCCTATTTTGGACATAAGAATTGTACTTTCTCTAGTATTTCAACATCTTGTTGTAGAATTTATTTCTGATTAGAGTAAATTTTGAGTGATATTAATTAAAAACGAAGTAAAAAAGAGCCTAAATAGCCTACGCCGACCTCCCCTGTTCACTCCCTGATGACCTCAGATTCTCTGCAGCTGCTCCCATGGCGGGAAGCGGCGAAACTCAACCCTGCATTTTCCATCTAATGGGAAAATGCGTTCAGACTGGCTCGTCCAGTCCCAATAACACATCAAGTTAGTTCATTCCACCATAGTATCTGCCATCCACCTGGCATGTGCCCAGGCAGCGCCTTGCAGCCCACTCAATCTCCCCCAATTCCAGCTGCATTTCAGCCTTCAGGTTAAATATGGGAAATTAATCCCATACTTAAAAAAGCCACTACTGATATGACCCAGGAAGTGATGCTACCAGCAGGATGTATCAATTTCCACCCCTATAAAGGGTATTTCAATCTCATCTTTAGCTGCAAAGCTAATGCCGCCACTCCAGCCACCGTTCCCCTGGGTTTCCAGGGCACTCCTGTCCCCACAACGTGCACCCAGCTCCCCACTGACACCACGATGGTGGTTCAGTTTGTGGGGTTGCTCACTCACCTTCCCCTGCAGTGCTCCATCAGGAGCTGATGGAAGGCTTGACCACATTTGGCTCCAACCCCATCCTTCAGCATGTGGTCCCCAATGGGACCAATTGTCTTGCTGGGCCTCAGGCATTCACCACAATTAGCCAATTTATAACAAAATTAATTTGTTGATTCCTTCTCACACTGTCATTCCCTCTGCCCCTGACCACCCATTCTGGGCCCATGTCAAGGGCTGGCGGACTATTTGTCCATCCAGCTTTGAGTTGGATCACTAGAAGCATAAATGCCCATATCCAGCTGCGTCCACCAGACCTGCGTTGCCTCTGTCTGGCCCCATCATGCCACACACCCCACTACCTTTCTGGTATGGGGTACAATCCCTTCCCCCTACCTCAAAACCTGCAGCTGATGCAGCGCCTGCAGCTGCCAATTAGGCCCTTATCAGTCCAGTGCCACATGCACTTTGAACAAACATGAGACAGCTTAAATAATGGTTTAATACCACATTTAGTCTTCAATTGACAGCCACAACCCATATTCACCAAGCCCAATTTAGAATATGACTTTAATCCATGGACTTAATTTAATGATACTGATGAAATGGGCAATATGATTAAAGAATTGAATGCCTCAAATTAATAAAATATATAGGTATAGCACCCCATTCAGATCCCTTAGCGTTTTTACGCCCCCTGACCAAACGCCTCTGCGTTTTGCTCTGAATTTCAGCTCGTTGTTGCTTAAATTGAAAACCCTGATAACATTAACATCCAAGAGATGACCAATTCATCAGTAGCAATACTTGCCAAGGGTATCTTTCATCCCAAAATTGCTCCAACATTACCCCTTAAGCTAAAGAGGTTACGTCATAAACCTTCACAGACAAGCAAATGCCGCCATCAAGAAAGTTGCTACCACTTTGCAGGCCAAGACAAAAACCATCCGCGCCACCACAGATTTACTATCCAAGCTTCCTTCCATCTGTCTTCATGCGGAAGATTTCCTTTAAAACTACCTAGGAGCAATTTCTGATATAGGTAAAAATAAATATCAGCCATCCATCATCTAACTTGCTCGCCATGTCACTGATCACCCCACACCATCGCTCTCCGCCTTGGCCCACATACTTTCCTTTGATATGGAATCCAATTCCAAGTATAAGCCACCTGTTCCCCTTCCCCTTCCGCCATGGTGGGATGAGCGACTTGTCACTGTCCCACCTATTTGGTTGTAATCTTGTTTGGTTGTGGTTCACCTGCCCTTTTGAGCAGTTAATCACTCTTTTTGGGTAGGTCAGTCTGTTTGGTTTTTAGTTTAGTTTTTTAGTTTCTGGTATTGTCCATCCCCTGGTTGGCTTGCCTTGGTTAGATATAATTCAATAATAAATGAACACCATGGTGTATCATCATTTAGAATTAGCCCTCTTTTTCGTTATGTAGTATCTGGAGTCAGGATTGATGCCAGAACTCTAGGCATAGGGCGGATGATCAAGATATCAGTTTTTGCATCAGTGTCAATTTCTGATAATTCAATTTCATGATATTGCTCCGAACTAAAGGATTCCAATACTTAAATTTGGACCTTAATTGTTTTTTTAAATTGTCTTTGGCTGAATGGGAAAAGCTTTTTCCACTTTTTAATTATCAAGGTTATGTGAGCACCAGCAGCTTTACTTTTTAATGGATTCAGATTTTTTTTCTGAGGTTTTCATGTTTCTTTAAATTGAGCTTGATTATATGTTATGCTTTTAATATCTTTGGCCATACTGCCTACTCAGGAATTTGTAGTTGATAGCTGCATTCTGAGTTCCAAATTTTCCTGAGTAATTTCAGTATTTCTGGCTTGCAATCTTGACACAACAGTCTAATTTTTTGAAAATTCCTTTTTGATCTAGGAATCTTCCCCATCCCTATTTGGGACAGCTGGTAATGCTGCAAGGTCTTAAATGTTTTTATTCACAATACCCATCTCAGTCTGAACATTAATCTCAAATTTGACGTGCTTTGAATTTAAGTCCAGGTGTTCTCCTCAGCCCAAAGTGACTGCATGGTGAATCGTTCTGTCTGAGATGATAGGAAATCAGAATGAGTTTCCAATTTTTGCCAGTGGTTTTCATGTTTTGTACCCACTCATGAAATAGCCCATGGTAATCAAATACTTCTGCGTCTTTATTGAATTCCTTTGTTTAGGAGCTCCTTGAGGATGTTTAATCTCTGATGAGATTCATTGGCAAGACCTGTATTATCCACAATTGCTTTTTGGACTCAGTAAAACTTAGATTTAATTTGTTCAATAAATAATTTCAGGAAGATTATTACTCCCTTTGTACACAGTATTTTCCATGAGTCCCAGATTTTGTCTAGCAATGATTCGTTGGGTATGCTTAAATGAGGGTTGAACAATGGCAAACAGAAATTAATTAATTTGCCTGTCTGTGAGACATCTAGCAAGGGATGCCATGGAGCATCATGATACTTCATGTATATCTCCATCTTGAGTGCCTGATCTTTGAGGTAATAGAACAGGCCGAAGGAGTGTTTAATTTATAGAGTATCAATTCTAAAACCTGATATAATGTTTCCAGCATAGCTTTTACACTTTCAGATGTAAGATTTTTTGGCTTTTTGTATCTACATGAGCTCTCCCACTGTGAAAAGATCCAGAAGTAGGAGGTTCCTCATTGGAGTCTTAGCGGCTGGTAGTAAAATAATCAGAGATTTCCATGTCACTAGTTTACATATCGTTGTCACTATCTCTACTGGCTGAATCTGCCAGAAATTAGTTGTGTGGCTTAATTTCAGAGAGTGTGACCAATTTTAGTGAGCACCAATTGTTAGATTTATGAGGATTGCTCGCTTGAAAAATCAATTTTTGCGCATTTAATCAGTTTGAATTTTGGCCAAAGGATCCTCAATTTAGCCTATGTCTTATAGTATTTTGACCGTTTAAGGGCTCATTATATTATTTAAATTATATGAATCTTCTAATTGACCTTGGGCTTACTTTCCCTGTGTATTTGGGAACTTCTACTGAGGCAGGCAAAGGTACAAGCTGAGAATTTTGAAATGCCGGCTTGTTGACACTCTTCAAAAAATGCCTTCTGATAGAAAACTGGATATTGAGATTTTAATAAAAATCTTTTATTAAATAATATTATTGATGATAATTCATTAGGCCAGGCGCCAGTATTTATACCTCCATACATCTCCTGGCCACATATTATGCATGCAATTTCCACAAAATAATTATTTTCAACCTCAGTTTGGCCCTTGAACTGATAAAATATTACTTATTGCTAGGACTATTGGTGGAAAATACCCTCATATTTGGGAAGATTATAGTGGTAAATTGCAATATAAATATGCAAAATTGTCTTAGGTTTATCCCAATTTGAGTTCTGTAATACCGCTGACAAAATACAACTTTTGGGAAATTTGGCATTGATTTTAATCAAATGACGTACCCCTAATTGGGATGTTGGCAGGCCTCTCGCAATAGTACTAGATACTCTCATTTAGGCAGTCCATGTGCAAGTGATATTATGCCAATTATGAGGATTGAAATACAAAATTTGCCATAGGGCAGGAAATTGTTTATTAATTTATGATATCAATATTATAATAAATATTTATGGGTTTTTAAAGGGTATATTCAGGATCTATCACTGGAAGATTTCTCAAGATGAATGGTTGATTTTGCTCCCAATTAGTCAAGACCAAATGGTGAGTTTGATGTATGTATAATTGGCCTGATTATGCAAAAATATTCGGCCTGAGCTTTTGAGATATTAATCAAATTCAATTGACGTTAATATGATTAGACCAAGCTGTCTGGCGGATAGTTAGTTTAAGTTGACGTTGAGATATTTGGCCTGAGCCATATAATAGTAATTGTCTTTATTTGAGAATTAGGGTAATTAGCTTAAGTTTTGGAAGGATAATTGACCTGATCTGTTGGTTGTCAAGGAAAATATCTTTGGGTCAGCCAACAGAATCTGACATATGCCACTACTTGATTCTTTTCTTTCTGTAGTTTCCTATGTATAGGTGCCAAAAAGTACCTGAATTTAACCATATCTAGGGATAAAAAATCCAAATTAAATATATAGTTTAGTTCTACTTTTATGTCATGGGGTGCAGACTTTGGCATACAGATATTTAGGAGTTTTAAATTTAGTCTAGTTTCACAATTTACTTCTCTTTGGAATTACAACCATTGGACTTTACGCCTGTCCAAATTTAAGATAATAAGCGAGTTGAGATCCCTAGTTTTAATTAAAGCCCTGATAAGTTGACCATTGAGCCAATATGGTCAAAACCTGTCACTAAATGTACCAATGAAAAATTCAATCAGGAAGCATTAAGCACATGAGTATTGATGAAGATGTCTATGGGATTGCATCTCAAAATCTCTATTTTTGAAAGGCGCAACTCTCAACAATGCAGTCACAAGGAACATTGACATGAAACAGTGAAGTTATCAACTGGGCTTTTGATCCAGAAGGATGTAAAAGATCCTGATCATATAGGGATATGGAGGTCCTTAGGGAATCGTGTACCCACTTGCCATATAAATAACAAATCTTTTAATCTCACTAAACTGATATACTAACTTCATCTCTTCATCTTCTTTGACCTCCCGGCTAGTTTAACAGCTTTGAGCCCATTTTAAACCGTGTCTCTAGGCAGGAGAACTGCTAACACAACATAAGTGGTGAAAACTATAGGAACTCTGAGATTCTAATGAAAACTTCTTTCATAATTGTAATAAATAATAGAATTAAGAAGGCTAAGCTGCCTATTGATTGTGAAGCATAACTCAATGGATCAATACATCTCATATAGAATTTCCTCTCTAAAGCATGCAAGCCTATAATTCATGCTATTTTTATAATCTAAAATATCTTTTATTGATCATTTTTAATATCAACACAATATGAGAGCATTAATGAAATTATTTAACAATTATTGAATGGCATCTATTCCATGGGAGCCCGCTTTAGTCAATCCTGAGCCTCTTCTTTACCTTCCATAATGCGGGACTTATATACCTTGGCTCTACTACCCTTAGGAGAACTGTCATTGGGTACTGAACGTTAATTCAAAGCTTCGTCTATACAGCTATATACCACTTTTTACAAATAGTTAGCTTACATCACCATGAGATAGTTCACTAACTAAAGCTCATCAAACCCTACAATCAGATATTTTAACTTTCTATAGTACTGCCCCTCCTTTGTTCATCACATTTGGGAAGTCATTTTAGATAACCGTCATTTGATTAATGAGTCTCATATACAACTTGAAATGCTAGATAGTAATGTTTTTGTTCGCTTTGTAGACCATCTTTATTAAATGTACAGCTCTTCAAAGCCACCTAGAGCCAACACCTTAATTAAATTGAGGAATGTATTAGGAAACTACAGCAGCATAATCAAAAGTTAAACTCTTGCAATAGCACCTCTGGGACTGAAGGGCCTGAGGGACCTAGGGTTCAGAAAAACTGGAAGGCCACAAAGGGCCAGAAGAACCTAAAGGTCCCTGCAGATCCCAAGGACCTTCAAGATCCTTTGTACCTAATCATGGAGATGCTAACAACTCCTGGTGACAAGACGTTATAACAGCTCTCACTGCCTTAGGGATCAAATAAGAAATATGTACCAAGGATGCAATCTTCTTGTAAACGGAGTTCACACCTATCCTAGAGCTTTGATAAATGCCTTGTCAGACAAGATAGGTAATTCCAGCGCATTTACCAAGTTCACCAATAGTCACATTACCCAGCTCAAACAAACCTGTCAGGGTTTGAAACTCACTTGAGTAACTTTGTGAGTCAGCTACTCCCCAACATACTGAGATCCAAGAGATGAAGGAGCGAGTTGACCTTAAAGCTCAGTTACCTCTCTAAACCGCCATTGGGATGAGGTTCAGGAGGGTCTAGAAGTATTAAAGTAATGATTAGATCACCAGGCCCCTTTCAACTATGCAGAAATCAAGATATTAATGCATACCCTGGTTCCTGCTCAATATTCTTTCCACTCTTAAATTGATCAACTTCAAGCATAGTTTCAAGGAGAATTCAACTCTAGACAGGAAAGTATTTCCTACTTCCTGTACACTTATGATGACATGAGGGAGGAGGCCACTGACCAACAGAAGGTGTAGCAAATACACTCCTGCATAAATAGCATGGATCATAAAATTATGATTCCTATTTTGAAGGATTGTCACACTTGGGAATAAGTCCATACAGGCCAAATCCAAGAGTTCAGAAGCAACTAGTTTTTAAACAATTTAAAAAAGGTGCTATGGCCATTTGTCTGAACAAAGGAGTAATCCTGTGGAGTTTGGAAGCCAATTTTATGCTCAAGCACAACCCTTAATGACCACTAACCAATTTTGTTGGATAATACCATAATCGTGTGTAATTTATGTGTTAGATATTATTCTATGGTCCAATTGCACATCTTTGGTCAGAAGAGCAAATTAACCTGAATCCAGAAAAAAAGAAGCTCTTAATAAATTCTGCATCTGCATTGAGTCCCAAGTCCTCTGCGTCAGCCTCTCCTGGCTGTCCTTGAGTACACGTTGTCAAGAATAAGATATCCAGGCCTTAATGCACCTACTGCAATGTCTTCCTTCATAGCACAAAACTTGTTGGAAGAAACTCATTGAGGAGGCTTAAAAGGGGTAGTCATCATTTATGATGAGGTGCTTCATGCTGACATCCCTCTATCTCCTCAAGAACATTTAGTGACCTCTAATGAAATTATATTCGTATATTAGTAGAAGATAAATTGGTACATTGATAAAGAGAACTAGTACTACTTACTTTTCTTCTGATAAATATCCATGTTTCTCACTCTGCCCCCTAAGTTTGAAGTTTAGTCACACGCTTTATTGTCTGAGTTCACAAGATCCTGTTCACTTAATTGTTGCCATTAGCTTCTCCTATAATGTCATTTCATCTTAATTTAGTGAAACATATTATAGTAGCCCCAAACTTGCCTCACTACATTTGATACGGCATGACAGGACCACAATGCACTCATTCTGTTAGGGATTATTCCTCACTGACCTTTCACTTGAGAAAGCTTTTATTGAATACCTCAGCCATTGTGTTAGACAACCCAAGTCACAAGCTTCTCATTAGAACACTTTTTCTGTGATTACTTTGCTGTTGTGCACTAAGATGATGTATTCTTATCACTTTTTTAGAAATAGGGCTCTATTGTTTTTTGAGACCTCCCACAACGCCAAGATGGAGGTTAACGCTCGAGCTTGCCTGTTGAAAGGCAAAAGCTGGATTTAGAGGCTTAATATCATGCAAGGGAGGTTTTAAATCTGGATACCTGCTCCTGCAGTAGATGTCCAAGAGTGTATGACCATAAACTAGATTAAGACGAATACTATAAAGCCAAAGTCCCAGGTCATTATCAATACCCAGGTACATATCAATATTCCCTCAGGAAAATTGATGGATTTATGAGTCTTAAATAACCTGCTCAACAAGGAGATCCTGACCTTCTCAGATATTTTAAATCCCACCTATGCTGGATCCATATTGGAACTGGTGGATAAACTCACTGACAAACCTAGGACAGTGGGTTCTAATACTCCAGACACTTTTATTTAACTTTTTACTTTAAAGGCCATTGATGATGTCTTAGTTTTTGAGTCTAAATAATTTTGGGCTTGTATTGCCCTCATTGTTAGCTCTTATAAATACCTCTATTGGGCATGAGCTCACTAGTGAGCAAAAGAGCCAAGTTAAGAAACTTTTAGAGTCTACTCTGGCCTCTTCTCAACCTCCACCTACGATTTCAGAATAATGGTTGGCGTTTTAAATCATGTTGAGACTAGGGACGCTCAATCCATTTGATTACATCTCTACTAAAAAGACTAAAATTGAAGACGCTCAGATGACTGATGAGCATAAACAGCTACTTGAAGCTGAATTACTGGTTCCTATCCTTAGACCTTGGGCCTCTGCTCTCTTCATATTTTGGCAGAAGAATGGTAGTCATCGTGTAGTGATGGATTGTCAGTAGAATAACCATATTATCAAGGAGGACAGTTACCCCTTTTCCATGAATCAACAATTCTCTCCACTTGCTTGCAGGATCACAATATTTTTTTTATAGATATCACTAGTGGGTACTAGTAAGTAGAGAATACCTGAAGATTGATCCAAATGTGTGCTCTTAGCCAACAAGGCACTATCTGATTAATTAGGATGCCCCAGGGCCTTTGCAACATGCACGTCTCCTTTCAACGCGCCATGGATGGGATCTTAGGGGACTTGAAGCTATCCTGTGCTCTTGTGTACCTTGAGGATTTACTATCTTCTCAAGAACTTATAACAGACACATGGAACATCCCAAGACACCTTATAATCGTCTTAGGAAGACCTTTACAATGCTTAAGCCTTCGATGTATATTCTTCCAATCTGAAATGGAATTCCTAAGACACAAAATCCTGAGACGTTAATTCAGAACATCCTAATTAATTTGCTGCCATCTATAAGATGTTGCATCCCAGAGCCTCAGAGACATTCAAGTGCTATTGGACATGGTTGGTAAGAATTATCAGTTCGACCCTCAGAATGCTGACTTACCCAAACACCTTGTCTACCTTATACAGAAGAAAGTGCTCTTCAGATGGCGTCCTAACCAGAACCAGGCTTTAAATGCGCAGAGTACTGCTCTTTGTAATAAACCTACTAGTTTATCCATGTTTTTCCCGGCCATCTTTTCTAATAACTGATTCTAGCAACGCCACAGTCAGGGCTATCTTAGCTCAACACTATAAAGATCAAGTTGAAAATCCAGTGGATTACTTTAGCAAGACCCTGAGAAAGGATGAACGAAATTATATTGTTACATCTAGTACTAAAAAAAGAAATTATATTGTTACCAAGTGTGAGTGACTGGTGTTATTGGCAATCAAGCATTGCAAGACCTACTTGTATGGTATCCATTTGACCATCATCACTAACCATTCCTCACTTCAATATTTGCAGCAGATGAAGGACCCAACAGCTGGATAGCGAGGTGGGCATTAGACTACAAACTAAAAATCTACATTGTCCATCTTGCATGAGAGATCTACCTAGAATGATGATTGTATTTCAAAATTTTAGCACTGGATGCCTTCATCCAGAAGAAGACTGAATATATGATTAATTGGTGAGCCTGTGCGATGAATGTTGAAAACTTCTGATATCCAAACCAAGCTACAGAAAATGACCCCTCAAACGCCTAAATTAAATAAGGAATGTTGTATAAGAAAATTGACATTAGATGGCTCCCTTATAGACACCCTTCTTCCTGAAATGATGTTATTTAAGAAGGACACATGACCATGGGGCATGAGGCAGTGTAAAAAATACTTGCATATGGCTAAAAAATCATGCTATGGGATTAGATGGTCAAGACCATCCAGGTAGTTCTAGAGGCCTGTATGATTTTTCCAGATCAAGATTGGGTTAGCACTCAGTATCAGCATTTAGTTGTAGCTCTGTCAGATCCTTTTAGTGTCATTAGCATTGATGTGATGAGCCCTTTGCCACCGGTTTACATGTGCCCAAATATATCATATCAGCTGTGGACCATTTGACAAATGGGTCAAAGTGATCTCTGTTCCAGCTTACACTAGGAAAATTACAGCCCTATTATTAAACCATTATGTTTTCACTCAGCATGGATGCCTAAAAAACTATAAGACAATGGGCTAAACTTCACCTCACGGATAGTCTAAAAACTAACTTTGCTTTTTGGGAATAATCAAAGCTTCTTTGCCCTTATAATCCCTCAAACAATGGGATAGTGGAACGTGCTAATTGGAAACATATTTTTATCTTTTGATAGCCTTTTATAACTTAAACACTAGAAACACTATATAAACAGCGCTTTGCTCAATTTTTTGTTAAGTTATCATTAGATAATTAAGAAGTCTCCTTTGAAGCTCTATATGGGCGTACCCCTTGGCCGCTCAGTAGCATTCATCCCCTACTCAGTTCCTCCATTCCTAAGAACTCCAATCAACAATGAAAGCCTTAGCTGACTAGATTATCTGGCTTCAGAATTTTGCCATTCAGGTAATTTTTACCACTACAGAAAATGAGCCATACCAATATATCGCTGGCTGACTATCCCTTAAGACTTTCACTTAGAGACCTAGCCCTCTTTTATCAACATTAACCTGGAGGTCAACTGAATAAGCTCAACATTCTTAAATTTGATCCTACCTACTCATTCAAGGGTGAACTCAGAATACTACATTGCTGATTTTACTCAATGACAGTGGTAAACTGAGTCTATGGCCAATTTAGCGGCCCTATACCCCCCTCCAACATGATCTTGAAGGGGCGTTGTCAGGATCTAAGTTAATAAGTGAGTTAAGGCCCCAAGCCTAGATGGGCGGTGACCAAGGAGGGAATCACCCGCGTTGCTTACAACTGTGCCAAAGCCCAGATAACCGCAGCTCGCGCCAGAGTCAAAAGGGCGGAAGCCAGATTCAGACATCTGGAGCGAAACTGCCAGCCTTCGCCCTCTCCCAGTTGGTTGGAAGACTGGGAAATGGCGCAGGAAGCACTCCGCTTGGAGCTCACACTGCAGGAAGAACGGGCAGCAAACTTTACAAAATCTCGTTACTATGCACAATGGGAACGCCCCACCCGCTTCTTTCAGAAAAAGAAAGCTCAGTCAACAGCGCAGGATATTACTGCATTGAAGATTGGCACTACAACCACTTCAGATAAGGAGGAAATCACGCAGGAACTACACCGCTTCTACTCCAGACTCTTCCATGCCACCAGGTGGACCTGTCAGACATCCAAGACTTCCTGTGGCGGGCTCCAGAGCCACCCATTGACCCACGGGCTTATGAGGCTCTACTGGCGCCTATTTCCATCCAGGAGGTGATGGAAACCCTTCTGAAATCCCCACGGCTTAAAGCCCCAGGCCCAGACGGAATACCCTTTGAGGTGTACCTTCTGGAACCTACGGTGATAGCCAGAACCCTCCGCGACCTCTTCGCTGCACTCTTGGTGAATGGCGAGGTCCTCCCCAACTCCAGAGGCTCAATCACGACCCTCATTCACAAGAAGTCAGACCGTGAGAACCTGGCAAACTGGCGCCCCATACCGTTGATCAACACAGACCACAAGCTCTTCATGAAGCTTCTGGTCAACCGCATCACCAAATGGGTGTCACCTCGCCTCTCCCCATCCCAGCACGGTTTAATTCCGGGGAGGTCGTTATGGGACAACTATAATGACCTTCACGTGACTTTGACTGCTAACTCTCGTAAGGTGAATGGCTTTGTGGCTCTCCTGGATATGGAGAAAGCATATGATCGGGTGGCCTGGAAGTATAAAGATGCTTTCCTGTCCCGCTTCCATCTCCCCCCCCCGCAGCTAGGCGCTGGATATCAGCGCTCTACGACCAGCTCCACACCAGAGTCCTGGCGCCAATGGGTTTTACAGTGGCAGTACCAGTTGGACAAGGTCTCCGGCAAGGGGACCCTCTGAGCCCTATCCTTTTTAACATCACCCTCGACCCCCTCTTGGCCTCCTTACAGGACAAGCTAACAGGGATTCTGGTCCCAGGTAAAGCCCCCACCCGCACCATGGCATTTGCAGATGACACTGCCATTGCATTTGGCTGCCCTGGGGATGTTGCCCTCGCTGCTGTGACCATTGAGAGGTACACCAAGGCGTTAACGCCATGGTCAACACCTCCAAGACAACAGTTGTACAGGTCGACTCCCCCACCTTCCCCCCACCATTTGGTATTGAACCTTTGCGCGGTACCTTCCGTCACCTGGGCGTTCTCACCAACCAAAAAGGAGTTTCGCTAAAGGACAATGAGGACTTGCTCCTCGCAGCAGTAAACTCCAGGACTGACAGCTGGAACTGGCGGCACATCACCCCCCAGGGTCGAGCTCTGATGGCCAATGTGTTCCTCCTCTCCAAAGTCTGGTTCCTAACGCACGTCTGCCCATTCACAGATGCTTTTTTATACGCGACTCAATGTACTCCTCCGCTGTTGGATCTGGGGCTCAAACCATCCACCAATGGCCCTCTCAACCATTGCCCAACCCTGCAATGAAGGGGCCTAGGGCTTCTGGACACGCGATCCCATGCCACCACAATCTTCCTGAAGTTCCTATGGCAGATTTTCTGCTGGGACGCGACCCCCATGCCCCAATAAGCGCCCAGCCCTCTGCCAATCAGTGTCAGCAGCTCTGGGTCTTCCTAGAGCATCTCTGACCTCAGTAGGGGAGTGGCTCACAAACCACCCAGGCCATCGCCTGAAACCATCCTCATACCCTATTGGAACCAGGCTCTCCTTTCCCTGAAACGAGTGGGCGCGTGGATCCACCATGCCTTCCCATACAGAAGGGAAGGCCCTGGCCTCAGCCCCCGTCGCCATTCAATTGTGCACAATGGACAAGTTGTCACAACTCGCCTCAACCCCCAAGATCGTCCTCCCAACCGCCCAAGACTCCTTGAGCTCCTCCCTCCCTCCGTGAGATTTGACCTTAATGAATTGTGGAAGGATGTCTATCACCCCATCCTGTCAGCAAAGGTTTCCAACACCTTATGGAGGGTGCTCCACTGTTCATACAGGACAGGGGACCGGACTGGCCCTACCTTCCAGCACCAAAGCTGCCCCCACTGTGCGGAGACTATTGACTCCCACCTCCATCGTTTTATCACCTGTCCAGGTGTCGCCGCATTTTGGCCAAAGGCCCGCGCGCTCCTCCATGCTCAGCCCTGGTCTGGACACCCTGTACAAGACCTCATGTTCGAGCAGACGTTGCCTGGTTGCCACCAACCCCTCCATGTCCTCGCCTATGCCACACCCATCTGGACCATCCATAACTCCTTCCTTCAGGCTGCCTTTGACCAGCAGGTGTGGACCCTTCCACACATGATCACCCACTTTCAGGTACACTTTGAGATAACCCTGAAGGTCTGCACTATGTCGCCAACCCTCCCCCGCTCAGTTGTCACTGCAGCACGGCTCTGGCGCGCAAACCCCCCTCCCTTTCTCGATGCCTCCTCCCTCCCCTTCCCTCACCTCAGGCTCTTAGGAGCCCAGGCGTAGTTCAATAAACATCAATGAATCCCCCCTTGGGTTGGGACCATCTAGTACTAAAAAAAGTGAGTTAAGGCCCCAGCTCTCAAATTGACCCCTAATAATTCATTTATGGAGCCCTTACAATTGAAACCTGTCCCTGAAGGCACTGATGGAAAATCTAATCAGATAACATTATGCACACAAGAATTGATGGGTGAGCCTTCTGGAAGTTCACCTCCACTTTGCAAATCTTGAAAAGCGTGACTCCCAACAATGGGTCATGAGGGCAACTTTGAAAAGAAATAATGTAGGCGTCAGCTATCCAGTCTTTTTGGACAGAAGCGTAAGATCATGTTTTTAAAAGGCTTTGGAGGTCCTCTTGGCATCATGTCCCCACTCTCCCTATAAATACCACATCTCTTTAAATCAATAAACTAGCTTATTCATCCCATCTTTTCATTTTAATCGACCTCTCTACTAGTTTTACAGCTTTGAGTCTATTTTGGACCCCAGATACAGTCAAGAGAAGTGTTAATCTGGGAGCGTCCCTAAGGGAACTACTAGGCAATCCTCTATTTAATCAGGAGGATTTAAGTATCTCAGCTGTCTGACCTTACTTGTTTGGGATGATTCCATCTACATATACTAGTCAATATAATTGTTTCTCCTACTTTGGGGTGAGTTACCTTTTAAGTTATAAAACAGCAACAACGATTGCACAGAACTTTGAGAGTATCTTTTATTAAATTTCATTGACCCCCACACATCACATGAAGTCAGTGCAACTAAAATCTCATAATTCTGTTCTGGTAAAACTATTACCAGTGTTGTGACAATGAGTGATCCAAACTGTAAGCAAAGCACTATATACCCCCTAAAATCAGTAGTTTTTGGTCTGAAGTTCCATACTTCTTAATATGGCTCAGATCTAGTGCAAATATAAACTTTTTTATACCTTTGTTGATAAAATGTTAATTAGAACTCCACTGTCAAAAATAGCTAAAAACTTCACTCTATTTACCAAAATATCTGCATTTGTGAAACTAAAGCAAAGAAAAATATAGTTACTTTCAGAATACCAGCACCATTCGTCAAAATTAAGGGATTGGAAACACTGTTAGCCATATTGGGAAATTTCTCCCCAATGGTGGCCACGAGAAAAATGAGTCACATTATCCAAGGTGCAACTATCAGGCTTCAAGTGCATTTTCTTTTTTTGGAATTTCTTCATGTATAGCCGCATCACCTCTTAGGTTAGTTTGAGTTTAGTTACCTTTGCTTATATATGAGTAACCAGATGAGCCTCAATATTCATTTCTTGATATATGGAAGTTTTAAGGGCATCATCCATAAAAATTAAGCTACAGTCACTATGTTCAATTGTTCTGCTAGATTAAGTGGAACATGAAGACAGGAATAAATATACTGTTCTTTGTCTATTCTGCCTAATCTTTTCTCACATTGGACACTTGATTATCATTAGGTACAATCGCATTAATATTGCCTTATGATCTGCAGAAATTCATAATATGGCTTAATTTGACACACTTGAAATTTGTAATCTAATTTTTTTACATCTGCCATTTTGGGTTTCTTGAATGCATTAATGATAGATACAGTATAAGCCATTACTTTGTTATCATCAGTGAGTTTTTCGCATGATTTGTATTACCTCTATTGGATTAATGTAGCTTTTGTTTAAGGTATCAAATGCGGTCCCAAAAATCTATAAGAATTCTACCATCAGTGCAGTTATCTTATCTGAGTTTAAGGTTAATATCATATTCTATAGTAAAGATTTAAAGGGCCAAAATGCCAATTTCATTGAAATAAGTGCATTAAAATCATTTAATGCTATTGTTCCAGTAAGTATCTAAGCTTTTGATATAACCTATTTGAAAAGGTTTAATTATACAATCAATTTGAGCTGGAGTTTTATAGATTTTGGCTTCCAATTGGCTATGCATTCAGAGCTGTTGAATCCACCCAAATCGGCATACTTCACCTCAATATAAGTCCATTCATCAGCAGCTAGTCTGGTTAGGACGAGATTTATCTTTCTGTATTTATACAGTTGATCAAAGTAATAGCCTTTTGGCAGTCTACACATACTACTATGGTCATCTTTAAAAGCCTGATAAACACAGAACCATTCTTTTATAACTCTTAAACTTTGGAGTCATTTGAGACTCTACATTATTAAGCAATTTTTACTAGTTTTTTCATCTTATTAGATCCATTGTTTGAGGTTGACAGTGTCAATCTAGGTGGGAAGCCTTATCTACAACAACTTTCTTATGCATCCATTAGTGAATTCAATATGGCTCTCAGTACCAATTAAACTGTCTACAAACTGTTCAGTTTCACTGTCATCTCTAGCTTGAAAAAGGCATGCAGTTTCTTTAATCTCAAATGAAGTATCTGTAATTGTCTCATCCCATTTCTTCTGGCCCAACTTCCATGGTTTTATTCTCTGATTTTTCGCCAAATTTCATCTATTTCTTTAGTCAGTTGGAGAATTTTGTCAGAATTTTTATCTGAAGATTTCAATAACAATGATTTTCTCTTACGTTATGATATTTCATGAACCACCTTTAATCAAGGTAACATTTATAAAATCAACTCTCACTTTTATTATTTCTGCTTTCAACAATGTTAAGAAAAATTTACCTTGCGTTGCACAGGTATATTAATAAGCTCACGCTGACATAGCTCTAGGCTGTTCCAGCGCTACTCTTGAGCCCACTTATACTAACAGCTTCGTTCTTGCCCTTGTGGCTGACGAGCTGACTATCCTAAATTTGCCTAATCTCCTTCAAACTCGAACATTGATTTTTAATTAGTTTTGGGTTTGCAAAATGGTGAATTAGTCAATTATTCGTCATTTCTCACCCACTTACCCATATAAATTGAACCTATCAGAAGCAATTTTTTCCAGGTGAGCAATTTGGTGAATTATGAGATAATATTTGCCAATTCTCACCACTCACCCAAATGGATTGAAATACATACTTAAAGGTTTTAGATGTCAGTCATTACGTCAGTATGTCAGTAAATGTGTTCTATTAAGTAGATATAGAGTCCAATATCTTGGTTTCAATATCTTGGAAAATTGACTAAAATCTATCAATTAAGCTTGATTTTGAGTTTATAAATAAAATGACAATAAGTTGCAATCTCATGAGACTTTTTAGCATTGCTGTGTTACTTAATATGTTGCATTGCTTCATTATTTTGCCAGAGTCAATAGCGCAGCGGCCAATTTAATATCTAAGTATTTTGGCAATATTCTGTTCAACTTTCTGATGATGCAAGTCCATATCATATCTTCAATGAGGAGTGTAGCAACCGTATACCAATTTCTTGACAGTGTCACTTAGATTTGTACTTAGATTGGTAACTAACACTTTGATTTAATTATTTTCCTATTGTACACTTTTTGAGGTTGATCTGATACCACAGAGATCTGATAAAAGCTAACAGCAAGCTGAGCAACCAAATTAAAAATGTTAATAATTATTAGATTATACAAAATTGAATCAGCAATAATTGCCTAATGTCTGGCTTGTATGAGTTTCATATTAAAAGTTGATGGCCTTGCATAACCTACAAGATATTCTTCCAGCTGTCCAGCATTGTACAAGTACCCTGCTAAGGCGGAAGGAGACATGGTAAAAAATTCTTAAGCTGCTTTCTTCTTTGATACTTATTTTTAGGTGGGAAAAAATGTAAGTTCTGTCAATAGTGTCAGTGGGTAGCAACTAGAATCAATGCATCCACTGTTTGCTCTCATAGACTACTCTTTCCTGAATACTCTCCATGGGCTTTTCATAAAAGGTGATACTAGATTCCTTTACTTTGATGCAATCAAAGCTCATCTTTTTTGTGTCCATCCATTCACCTCCCTTAGATTGATCATTACTCCCTTTACTAGATGAACCTCTACTCATACTGCTGTATACTTGTATAAAATAAATTTGGATCAGAATCTCCCTTGTAATGTACACCATTTAGTAAAAAAGGTGCTATACAGGTTCATGGGAGATTCTTTAGTTAAAGCAATTGGTTTTTATTTGAAAACAGGAGCATGATCTAATCCAGAAATGGATCTATAACTAAAACAATAAATAACCAACTTTCTAGAAAAACTAGTAAATGACAATAAAAGATATCTTTTATTATTAATACTTCCCACCATTTTATAAAGGACTCATGGTCATTGAATGCGCATCTAGTAGAATTATCAGCATCAATTTCCATAGAGTACCCTTGCTTCATGAAGCAACCTACAGGTTGTGATAACCATATGGTCATTAGTTACATCAACTTATAGAAAGTTGCATCAATTGCACCCACAATTGCACTTATTTTTTATTTTAAAGTTATTGGCAACTGATCCCAATACCTTTTGGATGTATGTTCATCAAATTAGTCATGATTGATCCATTGATCAATTGAAATGATGCGATTTGGAGCTTCCCACTTTAAAAACCTAGAAACATATAAACTAGACAATTTAATCAGTATTAATTCCCAATAAAAAATGTATTAGATAAAGAACATAAAAAGCATATTCTAGTTAAAATTCCAACACCTCCTTTTACTCTTCTACCTTGCTAAATATCATAAAATGGGGTTTTAAAAAGATGGTCCAGTCCAGGGGACTCCAGAAAGACCCTAAGACTCATCCCAATCCTAGGAAAGTTACTTTTAGTGTAAGTAAAAATTCTAAATCCAACCCAAAACTCCCTTAAGGACCAAAAATGAATCAATTTTTTTGGATATTAAGGATTGCATACTATACCCTAACTTTTTCAATCGCTCACTGAAGTAATTAGTTAATCAACAAATCTGAAAAAAGTTTTTGAAATTAGGCTAAGCCAATTCAAAGAACTTATTGATCATGGTAAAATCAGTTAATTTAGTCTAAATTCCTCCCTCATTAGCTATTCTATTATATAAAATTTGATTTGAATCACAACCTCCAATATCCCTCCTCTCAAACCATCCAATTAAAATCTACTTAGGATCCCAGACCCCATACAGTGCTTTAAAATCCCCTCCAACCCTTCTGCCCCCTATTATAAAGGCAACGGACCTCTGAAGGATATGTTGCCAGTTTATCTTACATTATTTACATTTAAAACAACCAGTTCTTTTCTTATTTTGCGTTCTGGATTTTTCCTCACACCATGTCACTAAGCCTCGAAATCAATATGGCAAGTCACACTGTCATCCACAAAATGTTGTCAACAATCATGGAGCTGTTATTCCAATCCATCTATCCGGCAACTGATTACATGGTGATTGACCTGATAATAATGAAAGTCCCTGAATATTACTTCTAATTCATCACACATGTGCGCACCCCTGCAACCTTACTTTATCTTGCTGATCTGCCATTAATGTGGCAGAATCTGTCCATAATAAGACCCCATATCATATTGAATTACTCATACTTAATTTCAAACAGCTGAAAAACTTGGATGAGTCGTTACCCTCCATATCTCACTCACTCATGTGGGGCTGCCATATTATGACTCAGTTTGTCTCCATTATAGCCTTATGACTTGCTATGTGGGCCTGTTTATGCAATTGAACTTTACACCTCCTCATATAACCTTTAGATTATCCCGTTCCAAATTTTACAGAAAACTGAGCCCTAGCATGATGTACCTTCCACTGGGTACAAGCACACCCACTATTGATGGCCAGTTTTTTTTAATCAGCTTCCAATATGACATAGCTAGGTAAAAAGATAACTCTTAGATAAGGATTACATTAAAAGGCCATAAAGCATATTGTCATAGATCATGAAAATCTTTGGTGCAACCCTCAGAAATATGTAAATAGTTGCTATTATTAAGTGTATTATGTTGGATGCTTTGTCTAATCTGAAACACACCATGGACCAACACTGGGTAGGTAAAACTAAGCCCAGCTTGTACCAAGGATACAAGTGATGATTTTGAAATTCTTACATCAACGTCATAAAAACAAAGAACTGTTCTATCAACAAGAATGTTCATTACAAATGATTTACATATGTGGGATTCGATCAGCATTCCAGATACCATATTACAAATTCTGTTATTATTCGTCTTCAGTCTAAAAATCAAGTAAAGGACTACATAAGCTAATGCACTACCAGTGACGTTATTTTGAAAAATTGGTTGGAAATGCTCAGTAATAAAAGTACACAATTACCCAACCCTCAATAAACTTTAATATTAATTAACACAGAATAACTTCTTCGTTGGTCAATTTCATAGTTAATAAATTTTTTTTCAAATATCTTATAATTTTTGTTTGGTTATCTTAAGGAAAATTTCCTTCTTCTCGTCATTACTTTCTGTGCAAATTTATTAAAAGAAAGTAAATAAGAAACTTTGACCTCCCACTTTTAGACAACCACAATATCATCAGATCCCCCATTAAAATAATCACGTTCATCTTGATTGTTGCATTTCGACTTGGATTCAGATTTTATGAATCTGAGTCAAATCACTTTATAAAAACTTTTGGCTCAATCGTTTTGGGCGTTGGGTTGTGGCTCACCAAAATTATAGATTAGGCTTTTACAAGACTAAATAATGTTTTGGGGGAGGCCGCCAAAGGGCAGCCTTTATAAGGTGCGCCTGCCAATTTCTGAATATCACTTCAGAATTTTTACCCATAGCATTCCCTTCCTGGGGAGCATCGTTGGTTGCTCTCAGATGAGCTTTGGTCGGAAGGCCCTTTTTATTATCCTGAATAAAATAAAGGTTGTTTTGGGGTTTGCATACCTCACATACATATTGATCTTTTTTGGGTGTTCAGTTTTAAGGAGTTTTCACATGGTTGTGTTGGACCAACCCCAAGGATGTGCATACCAAATTAGTATTAGGCAATGTTTGGCACTTTCAGTGCCCCGTACCATTCCATAATCAGTTAAGCTTTAGTTGCTTGTCGGTGCACCAAAGAAATATCAATATAGGCAGTCAGTAACTGGGATCTTCTGTCTGTGACATTATTTTAAAGTCAAATGTGTGCTGCACGCCTATGATCCTCAGTTTAGCCGACCTCAGTGGTCACTTGGTCCCAGTTGTCAAGGAACCAGCACTGGTGGGAGCTGGTGAAAGATGACAAAACCCTGGACCTGAAGTGACCATCAGTTGAAAATCCCGGTGGGGCCTCTCACTCACCAGGGATTCAGTTGGCACCAAGGGGACCTGTCCCAGCAGGGCTACCTCACCAATGGATAGTCTGCCCAGAAATGGGATTGTCATCCAGCTGCGCTGTACCGCGTGCCCCTCTTGCACTTCTGTTGGAGAATCCAACTTCATGGTCAGGATGGGAAGACCATCACCAACAGGAGCCTGGGAGGGGTGCGCAACACAGCCATGTGCTGGGCGTGCGTCCTCATGCCAGGTGGGCTGATTCCAGCAGCCAAGTCTCAATTTGTCCTCATCATTTGTCTTTTCCCTTGAGGAACTTGAAGTTTATATGAGCTAATTTTCCTGAGGCTTAAGACAAATGCCCCAGGAAGCCTTTGTCATGGCAGCCTTCTGCTGTGGAGCCCTCTTTAGGAAGGGGCCCTCCTCTAGTGGGGGGTAATGTAATGATCAAGTTCATCTTGATTGTTACATTTTGACTCAGAGTTTAATTCTGAATCTGAGTTAAATTGCTTCATAAATACTTTTGGCTCAGTTGTATTAGGTGCTGTATTGTGCCTCACCCAAAGGGCAGCCTTTAAAAGGTGCGCCTGCCAATTCTAAAGCTCAAATCAGAATTATACCCCTATCATACCCTTCCTGGGGAGCATTGTCAGTTGCTCCCTAGACTCTGGTCAGCGGGCCCTATACTATCCTGAATAAAAATAAAGGTTATTTTGGGGTTTGCATACTTCTCATACCTGTTGTTCTTTTTGGGTGTTTGGTTTCATGGAGCTTTCATGTGGTTGTGTTGGACCAACCCTGAGGATGTGTGTAAACATTTAGTAGTAAGCAATGTTTGGCGCTGTCAGTACCCCCAAACCTCTCTCTACTCAGCTAGGCCGCTTTGGTTGCTTGTCAGTGCTCCAAAAACAAATATTATATGGCGATCTGAAACTGGGATTTTCCATCCATGACACCCACGAGCTGCTCCAGTGTAGGGCAGTGGCAAAACCCTCCAAGAGCTTTCTGTCCATCAGAAAATGTGCTCAGACTTAATCATCCAGTCCTACCAAATCCTGGGATAATCTATTCCTCCTAAGGATCTTGACATCCATCTCACATGTTCCCAAGCGGTGACTTACAGGCCACTGATGCTCCCCTGGAGCAACATCCACCTCAGCCTTCAGGTCAAATATGAGATATTTTCCAAGATGTTGACCCAGCTGTAAAAAGCTCCTATTGACCCTTTGAGATTCAGGCACTTCAAAGTACCTGGTGGATAGACCCTTAAGGTGGTAAACCTTAGATTGCTACAATTAAGTAAGCCATTAACGAGAAAAAGGAAGGGAAGAAGTTAAAAAGTTTATTAAAATTAATGGCTTAATTTAGAAAGAACTATAGGAGAACTGAGTGTAATAAAAGTCTATTTAACATTTAAGTAATTATTTACTAGAAAACAATTTATCATTAGCTTATAATAGGATTGCTCAACAACTGAGCAACAATATTTCTAAAACATATAAAATAGGTTTGGTGGTGCACCGCTTTAATTAAATATCATAGTAATAGATAAATAATTAATATCTAATAAAAAATAATTAAAGATAATAAATAAAAATAAAAAACAAATAAGAACCCCAAGGTTGAGGCTTCACCTTCTAAAATGTGAAGCACAACAGAGCACCCTCTAAGCATCAACCAGGGGTTTTAGGGTGACGCTGAGCAAGCTTTGATGCTAAAAATTAAGAAGCTGACGTTTTTAGTAACCTTAAAATAAAACCAGGTGCTGAAACAAAGGGACACATCCCAAAAGTTAGATTAGAACAGATCTGAAAGTAGAAAATATTGAGTAAATACTAATTATGCATAGCTGATACCGCTTGTGTGGCACTCAGGATTGACTTCACTGGGCTAAGCAATAGATTCTGGTATTTGCACCAAAAGTGAGAGGGCTCCCAACACTGAAGGTTCAACTTGTTCTTAAACTGATTCAGGTTAGCTTCAGTTCAGAGTAGGCTATCTCGTAGGGCAACAGTAATTTGGGGAGGATTTTAGGATTGAACTTGGAAAACTGTAAACCCTTAAGGTTTCTATTTTGGGTGATGATGGAGTGAGGAAATGGTCTGCTGGTAAGAGCATCAGCACCAGAGGCATCAGGTAAATGTGTGGCGGTGATATATGCCTTAGGGAATAAAAAAGTTTATCAAGCCAATCCAAGAACTGGTAATAGATGTAATGAGCGTTTATGACTCAGTTATTTTATAGAAATGTAGAAATAAAATTTCAATTTAGATGTGTCAAAAAGAGGGAGCCGTTGATCCCTGACTGTAAAGTTTTCTTTTGAAGATGTCAAAATCCAAGGATTGCTCGCTTAGAAATTGTTATTCTGCACATCAATTTGGGCTGAAGTTCCGATGGTTGGTCATTAATAATGCTGTAGTTTATGGGATTTGGACCATCTATTTACTCAATAGGCCTAGTAATTCGCCTCAACTCTTCCAGCTGATTTTGGGCGTAATTTTCCTTCATAATCGGTAATTTCTTCTGAGGCAGGATTTAATACAAACTGGGAATTCAGTCCTTCCAGTTTGTTGACACTTCTCCAAGGTTAGGATTTGGGATAAAAAACCAGGAAAAGGAAAAATAATACAATTTTTAATAAAGCTATTTATTAAATAATGTTCATTAGGCCAGGCGCCAGTATTTATACCTCTAGGGCATCTCCTGGCCATATTCTAGCACAAATTTCAACAGCTATCTTACCACTCATCTCAGCCTATGAATGAAACCTTTTCTTAGGTTCATTGGTGGCAAAATACTCTAAAAATTGGGAGGATTTTAGGTACAAAAATTGCGATAAAAGCATGCAAAGTTGTCCTAAGTTCTTCTGGACTTCAGTTTCATTATACTGTTGAAACACACCTTCTGTGAAAAATTGCCTAAATTGAAGTAAATGATGCACCCCTAATCAGGACGTCATCATGCCTCTTTTATGATAGCATTAGTAACCCATTTTGGGCGGTCCACGCAAGTGCTATCATGCTGATTACATGGATTGACATGAAATTCGCCCTAAGGTGGGAAATTAATTACGTTTTTCATTCGTCTGAAGTCCACAGGATTTTATGATGTTAAGTTCAGGTTTTCCCCAAAATATTATGTATACAATTGAGTTGATTGTGTTCCCAATAATTGGGACCAATTGCCAAGATTTGATTTATAGGAAATCAGCTATAATATGTGAGCGTATTCAGGCTGAGCACCTGATAAAATACTCAATTAAATTGTCACTGAGATATTTAGCCTGAATTGTATGATTGCAATAGACTTTGAGGTGAGAATAAAGGTGTTAGCTCAAGCTTTGAAGAATAAATGGCCCAATCTGATGGTTGTCAAAGGTTTTACTTCTAAATCAACCACCAGAATCTAACAGAAGAGATTGTCACACTTAGTGAATAGCCTAGTCAGAATTTTGGCAGAAAGTTGTGTAGAATGGGTAGCCAACAAAGCTTCAAATATCCCTGGCACACTTACTTTCAAACTGCGTAGTGTAAATAGGATGAAGTTTTCCTCTAAAGATATACTTGGTGTGATTCAAGCACAGGGAGGCATTGGTAGAGATCTATAACACATACATGGCTCATAGTGGTTATGGCTACTAAGATCGGCTTAGTAAAAGATGCCTCAGTCAGGGACAGTTCAGCATACCACCCCTTATCCTTGCAATGATTTGAGGTAATTAGGGGGCAATAATGGTATGGAGCGGTGGCGTGATTGTTTCAGTTGGAATCTTGGGACAGCCTGCTTGTGTCAGCTTATCAAAACTATTTTATAGGCGGAACAGGAGGTACCAAGAGATTTATGAAGTTGTCTAAACCTATTATTGTTAGTAAATAAAATAAAATATTAAATCAAGTATATTATGTTAATTTTAATAGCTAAAACTCTCTTTCCGCTCAGCGTAACTTTCTGAGCAAAATTACATAAATTAATAAAACAAATCAAATTTGCCTATAGTAGTTTTGCTCTGATGTCCTCAGATTCTCCGCCAGCTACTCCAACATGGGGCAGCGGTGAAACTCTCCCCGTCATTTTCCATCTGGCAGGAAAACGCGCTAGGACTGGTTCACTCGGTCATTCCAAACCTATGGGATGATTTGTTCTGCCCAAGGACCTAGACACCCACCTTGATCATAATCAAGCGGTACCTCGCTGCCCCCTAGTGCTCCCCTGGAGCAACATGCACTACAGCCTAAGGGTTGAATATGGGAAACTATTCTATACCATGACCAAGCCATTATCAAAATGGCACAGGTGGTGATGATACCCGCCAGTTTTATTGATTTTTGCCCCTATAAGGGGTATTTTGACCTCGGCTTCACCTGCAAAGCTGATGCTGCCACTGCAGCAACTGTGCTCCTGGTATTCCAGGGCACCCCTCTCCCAATAACCCAGACTTGGCTCCCAGCGGACACCACTTTGGTGGTTCAGTTTGCTGGCTTGCCCACCCACCTCCCCCCTGAAGTGCTCCACTAGGAGCTGATGGACGGTTTGGAAGCCTATGGCCTTAATCCCATCTTACAATTTGTGGTCCCTAATGGGGCCACACAACTCTCTGGGCCTTAGGCATATGCCACGATCAGCCCTGAATATAATAAAATCGTGGTGTCAATTCTGCCTTGCACCATTATTCAATCAGCGCCCGATCATCTGTTTTGGGCCTGCGTCAAGGGCGGGGGGATGATCTTTCTATCATGTTTTGAGTTAGTCCACACTCAAAACGCAAGTGCCCCTCCTCAACCACTTCCAGCGGATCAGATGACATATTCGCTGCCCTCCAATCCGCTGCCCACCCTGTACAATTTCCTGTATGGGGCACAATCCTACCTCCCCCACCCCCAAAGCCTGTTGCTGCAGCTGCACCTGCAGCCACTTATCAGCCTCCTCCTCACCTCAATGCCATAAATAATTACTTCAATCAAGCATTGGATTGGATCCCAGTTCAATCCCATGCTTCCTCAAATGAATCGACTAAAACTCAACCATATGCTGATTCCCCATTCAAATTCAATCAAAACCCATGGGAATTATTGGCTGAAATTGACAAATCAGGTAAGTTCATTGAAGAACCATCTCTGCAAATTGAGCGGTTCATTAATTTAGAATGTGACGCCAGATACCCCTCTCAACTTTATACCCCACAGCCAAATGCTGAATCATTTCACAGTGATCACCAGCTTGTAGTCGAAGCAGCTGCAACACCAGATTGTCATCCCCTGCATAAAGCTGTCACTAAATCAGTAGCAATGCTCACAGGAGGAATTTTACATCCTGTTATCCCCACAACCTTAACTCCAAAAAGTAAAATCATGGTGAACCAGCAATACAAAAACACAAACAATGCTATCAAGAACGTGGCAACTATAGCACGGAATCAAAAGCAAAAATAACCTGAACCAACATTGCCACGTTTGTTAAACTCCCAGATACCCGCATCAAAGCTGAAAAAACTTAAACCAAATATCTCAGTGCCATTTATCTAGCTGACAATTTCCATGAAATTCCAAATATCAGTGATATCAAACCACATACCGCAGATACCCCAACGCCATTACTGATGGCTGTGACATGCACTCTACTATGGGAGGAAGAAGCTTCTGCCAAAGAGGCTACTGAAAATGAGCCCCACAACCCCCCTCCCCTTCCACCATGGAGGGATAAGCGGCTTCCACTGCCCACCTGGTTGGTTGGTTTTTGAAGCATTTCACTCAATCCGCTCATTACGGCGTTTTGTTTATATAAATAAATTACGTTATTTTGTTAGTTTAGTTTTAGCTTTGGTAATGTCCATCCCCTGGTTGGCTTGCCTCAAATAAATAAATGTTAATTTTAATTAAAATTTCCAGTAAAGCTTGTTAGGCCATTTAGGAAAAGGACATCCAACTGAAACTTTAAGAGGGATTTTTCAAGACACAAAAACTAACTGATCCTGGTAAACGCAACGCTATTTGATGCCATGTTAACCGCTGGAATGATCAAACTCTTCCCTAGAGGCTAGAGATATAATTGGTTTAATCGCTTGATATATAGTTCATAGGCTCAAAGATTATTGATCACTTATCTTCTTTAGTTGATCTAAATGTTATGGGGTAATTGGGGGATCTGGCAGGGAAAACACAAATTTGTCAGACCAGCTAAGCAAAATCTTCAACTAAACCTGCTAATCAGGCTCTCCAAAGTACCTGATTGAATAAATCCCTTATAAGATTAAGACCTTAACTTAGCTAAATTAATATATCTTACAAAGGGATATTTAGGGTAAGAGAAGTGATAAGTTATTAGTAAATTTTTGTACTTATAAAGTACTAGAGAAGAATTGAGAGTAATAAAAGATCAATTCTAATAAGAAGGTAGATAATATTTTAGGGAACTATTCATTATAAGCTTATAATAGGATTGCTTAACTGTCTGAATATTGTTATTTCATAAACTAATAAAAGAGGTTTGGCGGAGCAACACTAAAAAAATATTGTATATTAGATAATTATTTGTAAATAATTATTAAAAGATACAAAAAATAAGAACCCCAAGGTTGAGGCTTCACCCATATTAGGGCGAAGACTGACACCATTGTGGATAAAGCTATTATAAAATTAGCACAAGAAGTGTCAGAAACCGCCATTCTTATCAACTTACTCCCCCTATAAGGGTTTTTCAATATAGGCTTTACCTTTGAAGCTGATGCTACCCTTGCGGCAACTGCGCCCCTGGTTTCCCAAACCCCTCTACCAACCACTTAAAGATGGTTACCAGAAGATACTACTATGGTGGTTCAATTTGCTGGATTGCCACCCAACTTCACCCACTGTGCTTCATAAGGAGCTAGTGGCTGGTTTGGCTGCAGACAGCTCTGACCCCATCCTTCAGTTTGTGGTTCCTAATGGGGAACACGTCTAGTAGGGCCTAGGGATTTGCCACAATACTCCATAGTTCTCATTAAGCTTCCCAAAATAACCCCCTTGCTCTAAAATCCTTTATGCCTCTGACCATCCATTATGGGCCCATGTCAAAGGCGGAAAGACAAACTGTATGTCCTGTTTCAAGTAAAATCACTCAAAATGCATATTTATCTTTCTTGCAGCTTCTGTTGGCTTAAGACCATATCCACTAGCATACAATCTGCCACCGATCTTGTGACAATTTCTGTATGGGGCATAATCTTACCCCATCTCCCAATATCTGATGCTGCAGAGGCTCTGTCATCATCCATTCAGTCTCAACTCTCATCCTAGAACTGCATACCCCCACAGCCAAACAGGTAGTGGTTTGGACTAAGGTTTTTCAAGATTCCTCACAGTTTCCAACCCAACCTCAATCTTATGCTGATGTCTTAAGCCAGTGCACAAGAAAATTTGGTGGCTATTGGCCAAAGAAGATGAATTGAGTGATTTTATTGAACAATCTGATCTCACCTTATTTGTTTTCTAATTTATATTATGATGCTCAGTTCCCCCTCATTTCTATACCTCAGAAAAATGTTACTTTGTATCAAAGTGACAATCAACTTGATGTTGAAGCGGCTGTCATACCAATTTTCATCCCCTCCACAAAACTGTCAACAATTCAGTGTTGATGCTTGCAGGGAGTATCTGTCTTCAAATATCCCCTCTAACCATTGTCCCGATGGCCAAGCGTAACATTCTTAAATTCTATAAAACAGCCAATGACGCCATATAGTGAGTTGCAATGGTAGTGCGGAAATACCAAATTTAATATTACCTGCACCAATATGAGCACTTTCACATTGCTCCCCAATTCCCTAATTTAAGCTGAAGAAGCCTTTGCAAATTATATTAGTGGCCTCATTGCTGATGTCAACTTTTAAAATCATTCATTCATCAGGAATATATAACATAATGCCAAAGCCCCTATGCCCTTGATATCATCCTTAGCCTGTGCTAAGCTCTGGTTGAGGAATATGGCAATTAGGCTGAGCACCTTGGCCCCTCCCCTTTTATCTTGCTCAGATAAGCAGTTATACACTTTTACCCCTGGTCAATTGTGTTTTTTTAGAACACTCATTCTGGGCTATCTAGATTATTGTCTGTGCTTTGTTGTTAGCCTTTGAGTAATCAGTAATGACCATTCTCTGGTCAGCTTAATTCAACTAAACTAAGTTTTTTGGTCTAGCTGCTAATCTCCTCACGGAGGTATTTAAAACATAGGTCAGTATATACTATCTATATTGAATGATGATCTGACTCAGCCATTATTGGGCTATAAAACGTTCTTTATTGAGGCTCCACAAGGCGTAAGCCACAATTTTTAACTAGTAATAACTCCGTCTTAGAATTTACCTAATCGTTGGCTTCTTGTGTAACTTGGCAATAGTTAAAAAATTGGCTACCATGCATATATGCGACTAAGGTGTAGGCACTTCCTCAGTAACTTTATTCTTTGCTTCTGATAGCAATTATATTGGTGATCTAGGTTTTAATCCTGCATCAACTCTCTGGGAATTGGGGAATTAGTATATACTCCTTACTATATCTCACTTACTCCTTTTTGAGTGCATGAATACCGCGCTGTGATCTACCTGGAAAAGTTATTTTAACCAATACTGTTAGCAGCAGGAGTAGTTCTCATGTGGTTTGAGCTTTCCCTAAACATCCTTTTTGCCCTTTCTGATTTGTTTCAAAGATAATGAAATAATTTCTAGTGTTGAATGTCAAACCTAGTTCAAGAAGCCAAAAACTAAGGAGCCTAACAGAGAGCCCCTTAATGAACCAGTGTGAATCTCTCTGAGGTCACTAATAAAAAGTGAGTTGTGGCCTTACATGTTAGATATGTTATTTTATATGCATTGAAAAAATGAAATCCCTTCCAAAATCCTTCAAAAAATCGCAGAAACTTTTTAAGATAATATAGTTGATTGTAAACAATTTTTATTAAATTTTGAAAATTTTGTGGTAATCTTACCAGAGGAAAACATTGATGTTTGCTCAAAGGGTGGAAAAAATATAAACTCTTATTAAACTAAAAGAAACACCAAAATTGGCTGTTTCAAAACAAAAATTCAACTAATTAGGTGGAAAAATGAAGAACTAATTATACAACCATGGCGTAAGGGGAATGGGGATCGTGATTCTAACCTCAGAATAATCTTATTCATCACAGAGCAAGGTATGGGCCAAGGTGGAGAGCAAGAGCTTAGGAGCATTGATGGTAAGGGGTTTAATATCACCCAAAAAGTTTTTATTAAGCATTACTTCATGTATAAAGCTGTCAATATTGATAGCAAGAGCTTTTTAGGCTTATATTCAGGCATCAGTAAGTTTGGTGAATATTTTAATATTATTGTGAGTAATCTTAATTTTTTGTATTCTGCAGTAGCTTTTAATTTCTAGTTTGCTATAATGACTATTTTATAGAATCTAAGAAGTCCAGGCTTGTGCAGAGGAGCTATGTTTTATATGATAATAAGAGAAGGGATGTCCATGTCAAGAATTACCTCTGACTTGGTGACAGCTTTTTTGGGGATGACATAAAAGTGATGTAGCCGCTTTATCAGCAAGCTAGTGGTCACTTTGGACCAGAATATTTTTATCTAGGAACATAAAATTATGAGAAATAGGGTTTCATATATGTAATGTAATACCCTTTTGAGGTGGAGATTTGTAAAAACCACGAAGTTCTCACAGGTGCAAAGATTCACTTTACTGACGATTCTCTAAAATCAAATATGGACCGGCTAATTGTATAATAAAACATTTAGCTTAGTTGAGTTTGAGTAAATATGTAGATTCAACCCTACTCTGGCAGATAAGATTAGTGCAAGTTATTCTGGCCTTGCTCTGGCAATAAAGAGGATCAAGTGACTTTGGCCTCACTCTGGCGTTGACACTTAAATAAGAACTCTTTTCAATAAGGAGCAGATAAATTAAAAGATATAAAAAATATAAGATATATATCTAAGTTTTTAATAATGAAATTAGGGAATATTTATAGGCGAAAGTAAGGGATGACATGTGTTAGGGGTAAGTTGTGATAACCATGATGGTCTTGGCATGCCTAGCCAACAAAAAAGGATATATGTTCGATTTGGGAAATATTCAAGGTGATTTTTTATAAAGGAATATCATATTTAAATCTCCTTTTTTATTATCCCACACGTTGGCTACCAAATCTGATGTTCCCATGAGTAATTTCCCATTTGAGCCAAATTACTCATATCTATATTGTCAGCAACAATCCCCAATGAAATTTTAACCATAATTATCATTGGATGGATCCTCTTAGAATTACAATTAACCATTCAATCAGTTATTATTACCTAACAGATGACATAATTAATATGTTTTCAAAAAGCTTAAATGACAAGCTAAATTAAAATATGCAAATCATTAAATTATTTAAATTAAATTCAACCAATTTCTAACTGGATAATGTGTTCATATAGAATTCTCACATATCCCCCCACTTGACCAGATTATCAGCTAAAAATGTCCCCTTCTAATACTTTAAGCTATGAGCAAGTCCTGGCTAGTCTGTCTGAAATGGACGCCTCCCATTTCATGCAATGATACAAATTACCTGATTAAGTATACTTTCCCTTCCTGCCAGATCTAGCATTACAAGTCAACCTGATTTGGTTAACTCCTTCTCCGCTTTCCATGCAACAGTACATATCATTAAAGAAGAAATAAGGCTGGCCGCTTCTTCAATAAATTCTCAGCCTTTAATCCCACATTCCCCTTCTGTTGAGCTCAATTTTGAATCATTTTTGGATTTGGCTCTATCCATTTTAAAATCCAGTAATTGCCCTCAAGCCCAACGAAGAAATTTCCCCTGATTTATATCAGTAATTCCTAATCAAGTTAAAAACTTCTCCCAGAGTTTCTTTTTCAGATCAGACAATTTTATTAACCAACAATATTGTCAACTGAATTGGAGATTGGTAACGATGATCATGTCGAGAATTTATATCAGGAACTTTGGGGAAGTTTGACTGAAGGCCTTAGCATATCTTTTGCTTCTTGTGGCCTCAATAATTTGCTTTACTGAGATACTGCATCTTATGCACTCCAGTTTGCAGGGCAAGTACTTCGCATTTAGGCTGCCTCACTCCCTGACTTGCTAAATTTTCACCATTCCTTTCCTTTTTGCTCTCAGGAGGCCCATAGCCGCCGCCTCCAAGACGCCGCTTGTTGCCTGCATGATTACTTTGTGGCTGGGTTATCTGGAAGTTTCTCCCATTAATGGCAATAATCAGGGGCATGGTTTGACAGCCACCAACACATCTCCCCAGTTTGTTGTTCTCTCATATGGCAAGTGTCATTGATAAAGGTCATCATCAAGTACTCTGGACACAGCTTCCAGCGCCTGTGTCATATAAAGATTACATAAACTTATTTACATATTGCAAAATCTTGCATTATTGTTTTCCCCTGCAATCCAGGTTTTCCCGTCTTGCAAATTTGGACATCCCAAAACACTTCCAATTATAGCATATACTCATAAAGCTTTGGTTCAAAAGACTTGCTTTGCCTTGCTCTAACCCTTGCTATTATTTAATCCCAGAGTGACATTGGCGGCAACAATCATAATATTGTCTTTAAACATTTTTAGAGGTGTCAAAATAGAGCTTGCAATTTTCAACCCAAGGCATTAAAGTAAAAAATAAAAAAATAATGATACTAAGTGTTTTTTTCTTTTTTTTGATTTATTTGAGGTATGCTGACCAGGGGACAGACACTACCAGAACTAAAAGTAAAATAAGATATAAAAACCTGATCAAAAGAATGACTGGATGGCATAGCTTTTCTTTTTCTGTAACAATATATCAGTTACCAAGATTTGATTTGAGCAGATAGATTTTGATAATCACACAGGTGAGATGAGCGAATTTTAATAAAACCCAACAAAACTGGGAGAAAGTTGTATCAGGCAATGGCCAAAACCGGTGCACCCAAAGGCAAAAAACTCCCTGGAGGGGGACTGGGAGCCAACGCCGCTAAGAAACCAAAAACCTTACACCTCCAGGGTTTGTGGAATTTACAATAAACAAAACCAATACATGGAGATACATTGCGCGCAGCCCCTATCAAAAGTGGAACATGGGTTCCGACTTTTCTTAGAGGACAATTCCTTAACTCTGTGGAAATTTAGGTGAGGCACAGGCTTCCCTCTTTCCCCACGCAGTATACATTACCACCCACACCATCCACCGTGGCTGGATTGATATGGGTTTCAAGACTGAAGAGGATGCAGATGCCACAGCAAAAGTCTATGTCAAAATAGCCCTCCCCAAGGGAAAACGAATTTTGCGCACCATGCACATCAGATGGAACAAAGAAAACACTTTGTTCATCTTTTTCAAATCGCTTCCCACCAACCTCCCCCATAAGCTAATCTAGAACAAACATTGTTTTGGCCTCCAAAGCTACAGAGAAATAAAACAACTCATACTACAGCGCTTTCACCTGATGTCAAACCTGTGCACAGGAAAGGCAATAGCTGTAATCAACCCAGCACCTAACATGGCTGAGAATTTAACCAAGATCCCATGCAACGCAATATTTCACCTTCTGGATGGGGGAGTGTCAAAACCTTTCTGCATCACACTGGAACGCGCACCACCTATCTGCAACCATTGCACCGCACTGGGGCACAAGGAACATGCATGCCTCATGAACAAGGGCATCATAACCCCAGACTTTTGTGATGACGCCATGGATAAAGATGAAGAGTCCTTTGGAAGAATAGTCGCCAACCACGCTTTCCTCTGGGGAGAAAATGGACACTACGTCCTCATTGACCCAATCTCACCCAAAATATGCAAACAGGTACAGAAGGCCTGCAAGCGGGCAGCGGCCAAGGCTGCATCTCTCGCAACCTCCTCCATCAACCTGAGCCAAAACCAGATGAACAAAGAGGAAATTGGCCAAACCAGCCAATCAGAAACTAATTCCCCAAGCCAGAGTAACCATGAAGAATGTGATTTGAACCAAACAGTTGGATTGGACAACCCACACAGAAAATCTTCTCAAGTTGACAGAATTACCATGTGATCCCAATCAAAAACCTACTGGGACATTACAAATCCACTATGGATGCACCAACAGGGCCCAGAGTGCCAAAATCAAACCCTGAAAAATCAGGAGCCAATCAGAGCACCAACTCAAATCAAACAAAATCACGTGCAGAAAAGCTTAATATAATCCCTAATCCTAACAATATCAGCACAAAATCATCACAAAGTAAGGAGCCAGAAGCCTTGGAGTGGATTGGCTTAATCACATGGAGCAAGTACAAGGCAATAAGTGGGGGACTAGGGCCGGAAGGCCCGCCCAACCGCTCCTGATGCGCCGCAGGCACCTCAGTGTCAATAGGGACACTAAACATCGCAGGAGCCAGGGCTCAAGCATCCTGAGCCAAAAAACTGGACTTCCTGCACAAACCCCAGTAGACATCTTGGCCATCCAAGAGACCCACTTTCTACAGGGGGAAGATGGATCCTGGGCGGCCAGGGTCTCACTGTCCCAGTCAATATGGACGTCCCACTGTGGGGTGGCTGTCCGTAATAATAACAAAAAATTAAAAATCCTTGAATTCTCATCACACTTAGATGGGCGCATCATAATCACAAGGATTGTAAACCAAGAGGCACACAGTCAATAGCCTGTGTCTATGCACCGTGCACCATGCCTGAGTGGAAACAATTCCCTGAATCCATCCTGACGCTCAACCTCCCGCCAGACACTATCATGTTGGGCAATTTCAACTGATGGGACGATCCCACTACAGACCTATGGCCCAACCCCAGGGGATACCCACTGGGACACACTGAGTTTTGCGTGAAGAAGGCATCCCTTGGTCTGTATTACACCCTCCCCCCTGGGGCTCCACTCTTCCCCCACATGACCCACCCCAACATACGTGAGGGTATGCCCATCTTGATGAGCATCATTGACCACATCTTCGCACTGAAATTCTGTCACTCATTCATTCCTAACTTGGCCACAAAAAATTTAATTTCTACAACCATCGTCTAGTTTCAGTGAAGTTCACACCAACCAGGACTCAAATGCAGATGACGCCCTGGAGGAAGCTATACCCAGAGAATATAAAACTCCTCAAAATTTCTGAATGTGTCGAGCACAAAGCTTTGAACCCAAAATTCACTGCCCTGTTCACATCAGATCCCATTGAATCTTAAGAAAATTCAGATTCGAACTAATAAAGAAGAACTGCCATATTGCTTCATGCAAATACACCGTGGATACTGCCACAATCAGACTCACCATGGCAGAACTCAACCACTTTAAACTAAACACCCTGAAAACTGGATACAGCTTAAACTGGGGGCACAAATGGGCAGCAAATTCTGCCCACCTCAACGCCCTCATCCACAAACACCAACGCAGAATCAAAGTATTGTGGGAAGGTAAGCACATAAGTGAAGGCAAGACCTTCTCAGCGTTCTTCTTCCACCAATACCACTCATGAGGCAACCTGCCTCAGTGCACACAGATCCGCAAAGCTGACGGAACTGTGGTAACTGGCCCAATGGAGGTCAAGGTGGAAATCCACTGCTACTAAACCGAACTTTACCATGACACCCCACATGACACCCAAAATATAAAAAATTAATTACACTACACCAGAATACATAGGGCACCACCAGACTATAGTATCCAAAACCTGATAACGCAGGAGGAGCTCTGGAACACAGTCCACGGTGTACCACATAGGAAATGCCCAGGCCCTGATGGGATACCCTACGAATTTTTCAAAACATACTTTAAATAGATCGCCCCCCTCCTCCTAGCGTCTATGAACCAGAACTTGATGAAGACCCGTCTCCTCCATGGAGGCCAGGACTCCTATGTCATTACCCTATTCTTAAATGGGCAACAGACTGGACTTGACCAACTGGCGCCCGATAGCACTATCTAATACTGACACTAAACTACTCACAAAAATTCTAGCCGCCAGACTGGGAGCACTAGCCTCAAAAGCCCTATCACCCAACCAATTTGGTTTTACACCAGGGCGCTCCATCTAGTCTAACATACACTCCATCTCCAATGTATGCCAATCCAAAGTGATGGGTGCTCTGGTATTACTTGACCAGGTGAAGGCGTATGACCGCGTTTTGCTGGCCATACTTGAAAGAGTGCCTACATGCTTTCAACCTCCCACCCAGGTTCATCAACAGGGCAATTCTCCTCACGGAGTCTGCATCTAGGGCAGTATGTGGCCCTGGTTTCCTGACTGACAGGATCACCCTGTGCAGAGGGCTCAAACAAAGGGACACCTTCAGCCCACTACTGTACAACTTCAGTTTTAGCTCACTCCTCCACGTAACCAACTCATGCCTCAGGGGCATAACTGCGCCAGGCCAACCCGCTGTCAAGATACTAGCCTTTGCGGACAACTGTGTAACAGTTATAGCTGACAACAGCGACGCCCAACCGCTGGAGCGCACCCTAGAGGAATACTCCACGGTGTGCAGCGCATCACTTAATAAATGGAAAGCTGAAATAATCCTCCTTGGTAAGTACACCACCAACTGGACCACATCCCCACCACCCAAAACCCAAGATGCAAAAACTCGCTCACTCTACCCTTTGTGTTACCCCCCACCACCACCCCTATCCGCCACCTTGGGATATGGTTGGAAATAGGGGGGTATGTAAGCGAAATGATTGAAAATAACCTGCTAAACGGATATCAAACAGAATCGCCTCCCTCAAGGGTAGATCCCCTGGGTTAACGGGGCTAGTGGCAGTTTCCAACTCGCTCATCCTCCCAATGCTGTAGTTCCCCACACATGCGATCCCCTTCTCCCCCATCTTTATAAGTCGATCTGTTCGTTCATCCAGGGTTGGCTGTGGCCTGGATCCCACCCACCAGTTTGGGTTGAGACGCTGTATGGCCCACGCTCCAGTGGGGGCATGGGCCTGATAGATTTCAAGCACCACGCCAACCTCATCCTGGGCACCTAGATAGAGGAAGTGCTAACCCTGGACCCCCCGCAACAGCACTGGTCCAGGGCAGTGAGGGCCAACTTCTCGCAGGCACTCAAAATACCTAACCCGCACCACCCTTCCAGCTTACTAATGTACCTTGCTAACTGCCCAGACGCAACGGGCCCTCATGGAACCCCCCTCACTTTAAGCGCCTCCTCCAAACCATCCGCTGCATGGGGTGGACTTTTGCTACCACTGGTACAGTGCAGGGAAGGGGATGACCCAGACCTCACTTTGACTTACAAAAGCCAGAAGACCACCCCCACAGAGATACACTCACATTGACCTCATCCATCTCCAGAGTCTGCTACCTAGATGCTTTAGATATCCCCTATGACGTATCCACACAAAAGGCTATATGGAGGATAACGCACCATCCACTCCTCCAGCCAAGGGTAAGGGCCAACACCTAGCGCTGCCTAAGAAGAACCTACAGAACAGCGGACTGCTCCCACTCACTCCACGCAACATGCACAGTATGCGGATTAGAGGGCTTCCTACATCACCGCCTAGAAACCTGCCCCCCATCCAAAGCCATATGGCGAGAAGTCGCACGCCTGCTCAAAATCCAAGACGGCCAGGATTTCTCTATCTCGAAGAGCCTCCTCACAATCTGATTTTGTCCCCAGTCCCACCCACCCTGCGCACCCTATTGATACCCATTGCAATGTGGACGATCCACACTATTGCCTTGGATGCGTTCAAGGACACGGTCCCTACCATCCATGAGCTTGTCAATTGGTTCCACGTCCATTTACTGGAGCATAACCAATCTTGGCTCTATGGGCATATGAGACCAAGACAGCAGAGACCCATAAACTCATAATTCCCGCTCTGGTTCTTTCACACGGACCCCTTTCTTCACACTTGCTCTATAGTGGAGGCAACTCCCCTGGAATAGAGCACCATTCCCCCCCACACCTGGCGGTCTCAGCCTGCAACAGGGGTAAACTGTGTACCCCGGGGTGCCAAATCATATCTAGTCATTGCTTTTCTTCCCTTTCCCACCAATTCCACACATATATTGGTAATGCCCGTCCCCTAGTTGGCTTGCCTCAGTTTTATAAAAGTTAACTGGATGACAAAACAAAAACAACTAATCAGGAAGGGAATGGAAACCTCTAACTCACCTTGACTGAGGGTGAGGGGGGTCAGGATTTTTGTCTGTAGATGGGTTTACCATGACTATGTAATGTTGGTTGAAGAAACAAACTAAAGCGGAGAGCCAGGGCGTCGAGGCATCAGCATAGTGTTTATATATGGCGGCGTAGTATGAGTTCCCCACCTCTTCATCAAGATTCACAAGATAACCGCTGATGTGGTCCTGGGGAGCTGGGCAAATTGGAGTTAATCTGGTGGTTTATTTAGACAGATTTATTATATTCTGCTATTTTAGCAACATGCATGACATCAGCTTTGGAATCATAAAATTATTTCGAGATATTGCTGCAGGGAGATTTGGGGATATTGGTGGAGGAAAGTGTGGGTAGCCCTTGTTGGTATTGAGCCTCTGATTTGGCCATGCTTTGCATAGGTTTGGGCAATGGGGAAAGGCCACCACAGCTGAAGTGAGCTGGTGGTCACTTTGGTAGGGGGTGGCATTGGATTTAGGAGTGAAACATTTTTTAGGGGTGGGGTATCATCAAGGTCAGCAAGGAGATATTTGGCCTGAACATAATTAAATTGGCTGAGAAGTTGACAACTTGCTCACTCATGATAACTTTACCTGATTCGTCCACCTCAAACAGTAGGTCCCATAGATTTTGAATCACTGGATAGTGGATGAAGAATTGGAGTGGGTAAGAGTTAAATGGGCATCTTGGGAGTGAATGGTGGTCCAAGCCTGGCTCTGATTGGTGGGGACAGATTTTGGTGGGTAAATGTGGGTAGTTGATTTGGTGGGGGCCAATTTCCCACTCTGGCTCATCAAACTATATTGTTGAGTGGGAGGGGGGCAGAAAACCTCATTTGGAACCCGCTGAATATGGCTCCAAATCTGTATCAGAGGAAGTGGCTCAGGGGCAGGATTTTTTTGGAATAGTCAAGTCCAAAACAGAGGGGATAAAGTTGGTGACCAATATCCACCTGAGCCCAAAAAAAGTGCTCAGGCGGTGCTGAAATACAAGCCTGGGGGGGATTTGGTGGACTATGGCAGGATAGTGTGGGATAATGGTGGCAGTTGCATGAGGGGAAGCAAGGTGCTCTGCACTGGAGGGAACAGCAAAGATGAGGTTTGGCAGAGAGCCATATACATAAGCCCCGCCATCAGCTGATCTTACAAAACTTGTGGTAGGAGATGGGAAGGGTGGGATGCAAAGGACACCACCATTGTGGTGTCTGTAGGCAGGCGAGTTTGGGTAGTAGGGATGGGAGTATTTCTAAAATAAGTGGATTAGAAGCTGCTGCTGCAGCGGCCTCCTCCATCTGGAATCCAATATTGAAATAGCCCAAAAAAGGGTGAAAATTGATATAAACAGCTGGTGAAAATTCAACGGTGGCCAATTCAATAATTGCCTTGTTAGCATATAGGAATAAACGCCCGTAGTCAACATAGAGGCAAAATTGGATTGTGGATTGAGGGAGAGTGAGAGAATGGGGGTGAGAAGGGTCAATGCATGCCAGGTGGAGTGCTAAGTCCCATGGGGGGATAAACTGGCCAGACAAGGTGGGCGGGCTCTTTGAGCCCATCTGAATGCGTTTGCCTGGTGGGTGGAAAACGCTAAACGGTGGAGCACCGCTGCCCTACTCTGGGGTGGCAGGCGGTAGATCTGAGGACATCAAACTAGGAAATTGGCATAGCTGATGGCGGTGAATAAACAAACTTTCTTAAAATAAATCACTCAAAAGTGAGTTCAAGTGGAAAGAAAGCTTTTCTATGATAAAAAGAACAGCTAAAAAATAATGAATTATAGTATTAATGAAATTAGTTGTTAATTTTTATCTCTTAGAAAACATATCATCTTAAATTTAATCTTACAAATTTAGGTATGTACGCCTTCAACCTAAGGTCTAAGTTTGGGCTTACATGATATATTGCTTACCATTGATGAAAGATTGGTTTCATTTATTTTAAAGATCTTATATTGATATTAAAGGATCAAAGCACAAATATTAGTTTTCTTTAATACTTTTTAGAACAACTACATTTTCTACTAAGTTATTCTAATGAAAAACTTATTAAAAATACGCTTTTATGAATCCAAGTTTGGACTAGTCGCGGACCTCCTCAAAAGGGTTTAATAACCAAAGCTATTGTATCCTGTCAAAATCAAATGCTGTTCTGACCCCTCCTTTAATTATATATAAAACTCTCTTGAATGAAGCACCACAGGTTCTAAACTGCGAATATCAAATGGTAATGAACTCCCTTTTGGAGTTTAGGCTAGTTTTTCTCTTTTGTGAAACTTGTGGGTTTTATGTTATTGGTATTACTGCTTCTATGATCTAGCAGGGATTCTTATGTTGTAGCTTTTTACTATTGTAATAATAGTATATTCTCTAAATATCTGGGTCTATATATCGCATCACTTTTCAAGGATTTTGGGAGACAAAAGTACACTATTGACATCCCTGATCTTTATTAAGATAATGGGGGGTCAGTTTCCAGTTTGACCCTGTCTACAACTGCAAAGGTAATCCTCAATCTCATATTAGAAATACAATTAAGATGTTGGTAATATGGCGGTGATCTGCCTTGAGCATTTTTTCACCATACTCAATTTTATGCTAGATATATAGAGAACACTTTTTCTATTCACTGTTTGTTAGTCAATTTATTTAAATTCCGCTCTCATAATTTGACCAGCTTTTGTAAGGAAGCAAGATAACTTGTAATTTGTGATTTGTGAGCTTACTGCTTAATCCATACATATTTTAAGGCAGGGTGGTTTCTCTGTTTTTTTTAAGATTTGCTCTAATATTGGACTTGGTGACTGTTGGGATGGAGGGGGTGTTATACAACTCGTCCCTTACTTTTAAGGACATGAGAACCAAAGTTCCTGGGTGTTGAATTTCAAGTTTTACTTTTCTTGGCCGAAAGGTTTTCACCCAGGAAAATTTATTGAGTGATAAATCCAAAACATGTTATGTCCCTTAATGAAAAGAGGTAAGACATATACTCAATGGCGAAAAGAGAATAAAGTTTATTTGATTTGAACCATGATTATATGGGTGATATGGGAGTTTTTCAAAGTAAATCTCCAAGCGTTTCTGAGCCAAGATCTAAACTCAATACCATTCCGATGTTCTGCAGCTTTCTGGTCACATCTGTTGAACAGAATTCATTCACTGTATAGATCAGGTTTGAACCTGAATGTTAGGGGGTTTCAGTCAAGTAATAATCAGTTACACAAATTAAGTAAAACCCCAATTTTATAGGCTTTGAGTTATGTAGGGGATTATCCCAACAATAATTTTGTCTATATCATCAGATAGGGTTCAATTCCCTTCATCTGATACACACAAATCATTGATTTGGGGTAGAATCATAAATAACGCCTCCCTCTAGATCTTGGTGCATGGGGGAATATGGCTGGAGAACTTAACTGTCTACGTGATTTATCACTGTGCCCTGAGTGACCTCCACAATTGAGTGTTTATTACCTGGTTTAGATATAGCTTTATAGGGCCTAGCTAGTTGGCTCCCTATATTTTATCATGACCTCCAGGTTGATGATGGTAAAAAAGGATTAGATCACCCAGTTGGAAGGTGTTCATAAATTCTTTTTATTGTTAAAGAAACTAATTTCTGTATTATTGATATCATGTTCTTGGAAGTCAGAGCCTAGAGTAGGATAATCTCAATGGAAATACTTCGCATAGTCACTTCAAGGGCTTTGAAAAAGCTTGTTCTAATATGGCCTGCACAGTAGAGGGCACCTGATGAATCCTTCTATACAGTGCTTGGAAGGGTGACAACTAAATAATGCAATGATTGCTTATTCTTTAGGCCAGAATTACACTAGGAAAATATTGGGGCCATATAAAGAGGGTCAGTGATGGCAATTTTTAGGAGAGCCGTGGTTTGAGTACCATTCACATGTTCCACCATTCCATTGGTTGCAGGTTGGTAAGTAGTGGAAAAAACTGAGTAGATCCCATCAGTTCAGCTAAATCATTTACCAACAATGATCGGAAGTTCTGACTGTCATTGGAAAGAATGACATTAGGGCACCCATGCTGGGTGATTATCCTATTATATAAAAACGTGGCAGTTGCTTTTGCAAAAAAGGAGGGTAGATATACAGCTCTAATCCACTTAGTTATATGATCAACGGCTAAGAGGAAGAACTGATGACCATTAGAGGCTCAAGGGAGGTGCCCCACAACGTCAATAATATTAGTATGGAAAGGTTCACAAGGTGGAACCACTGAATGCTTAGGTTGGGGATTTGGTCCATCTCGATTTTTACATACTAGGCAAAGATCTAATACATTTTGGAATAAGGCAGACATTCCTTTCAAAAAACTTGAGTCTTGAGGCATTGGTAAGTTTTCCAATTTTTTCCTTGGTCAACTTGTTGATGTCCAACACATATGATGACAGTTTGAGCCAAAGTTCATATGTATATTGTTTATTTATTCA